>QZGG01001616.1:0-58386 GCA_006409495.1 Sedum album
AGTTCGATATGCCCAAAGTGCTTCGCCTATCTTTTCATGCCAATCACGCTTTGACTTTGATACTATCTTCCTCAACAAGTTGCACAATGTTTTGTTGAAGGCTTCAGCTAAACCATTTGCAGGGGCGTTATACATAGATGACTTATACTGCTTGAACTTGAATTTTTCACATAGAGCAGTTATATGCTTGTTGAAGAATGGAGTGCCATTGTCGGTTATGATTCGTCTTGGAATGCCATACCGGTAGATGATTTGAGTCCTTATAAAGTCAGCAACGTTTTCCTTTTTAACTTCCCGCAATGTGACTGCTTCTGCCCACTTGGAGAAATAATCGGTTCCTGCAAGAATGTAGCATGTCCATTGGATGCTTTTGGCGTAATCGGTCCTACTACATCGAGTCCCCATGCTTCGAATGGCCAGGATGCTACGGTGGGGTGTAAAGGCTCTGGAGGTTGATGTATGAAGTTAGCATTGAATTGACAAGTGTCACACTTTTTGGCAAACTCCATGCAGTCTTGTACCATAGTAGGCCAGTAGTAGCCCATTCTTTTGATGCGGTCGTGGAGCTTGGGACCAGATTGATGAGCACCACACACCTGCATGAGCTTCTTGGATGGCTTCTAAGGCTTCCTCCTCACCAAGGCACCTCAACCATTGTCCAAGGAAAGAGCGTCGATAGAGAGTTCCTTTGTAGTATATGAACTTTGGAGCGCGTCGTCGTATTTCCGTCTTATGCTTTGGATCGTCTGGCAACTTTTGATGGTTCAAGAAGTTGATGATGTCTTGACGCCAATCTTCCTTTTCAGCTTCATAGACATGTATTACATTTGACGACTCGGCATTCTCCTCATCCTCTGTGAATGGTGTAACAACCCAGTGATTACATATTGGCACGGACATGGTTTCTTCTGCCCCTAGTGCCAAAGTGGCTGCGAGGTTTGCGAGCGCGTCAGCCAACTTATTGGCACTCCTTGGAACGTGTCCGATGTGGATGGAGTCAAAAATGTTGAGTAGTTGGATTGCATGCTTGTGGTGTGGTATAAGATCGTCTTTCTTGACTTCATAGTCGTTGAGCACTTGATTGATCACGAGCTGTGAATCTCCATATATATCCATGTTGTTGATGCCTATCTCGATTGCCATTTGAAGTCCCAACAAGAGAGCTTGATATTCGGCTACGTTGTTCGAGCATAGCTGAGTTAACGTGAAGAAATAAGGCAATACATGCTGCTCTGGTGATACAAAGACGACTCCTGCTCCTGCCCCATTCTCGTCTTGTAGTACCATCAAAATACATTTGCCATGGTGGAAGAACATCAATGCAAAACACTCCTTCACCTGGAAGATCAGCAGAGAACTCCAATTCAGCTGGGACTGGATGATTTGCGAAGAAGTCTGCTATGGCTTGACCCTCTTTATTTTCTTGAGCACACATCGCCCCCAGTGATTTTTCTTGTGCCATAATGTAAAGGATTAGTGGCTTTCGAGGAATCGGTGCTCCCAGTACTGGTGTCGAAGACAAGTATCTCTTTATACTCTCAAATGCATTGCGACACTTATCATCCCAGACAAATGCCGCATCCTTTTCCATGAGGTGGCTGAATGGTTGACAACGTCCTGCGAGGTTAGAGATGAATCAGCGTATGTATGCGAGTCATCCCTGCAATCCTCGTAACTCTGTCAAGTTCTTTGGTTTAGGCATTTCTTGTATGGCTTTGATCTTTGTCTGATCTATCTCGATGCCTCTATGTGTGACCACGAATCCTAAAACTTTCCCGAAGTTACACCAAATGCACATTTCAGCGGGTTCATTTTGAGTTTGCATTCTCGAAGTCTGTTAAAGACTGAACGAAGATATTTGATGTGGTCAGCTCTATTTCTTGACTTTACAACTACATCATCCACATAGCATTCGATCGTCTTGTGCATCATGTCGTCAAAGATCTTTTGCATTGCACGTTGATAAGTCGCTCCAGCATTCTTGAGACCGAATGGCATTACTTTGTAGCAGAATATTCCCTTGGGCGTGCGAAATGCAGTGGCTTCTTGATCTTCTGGCGCCATTCGTATTTGATTATAGCCGGCGGTGCAATCCATAAAAGAGAGAGCTTCGTGTCCAGTTGTTGCATCGATCATGAGTTCAGTGACAGGCAAAGGGAAGTCATCCTTGGGGCATGCCTCGTTGAGATCTCGAAAGTCAACACATACACGTAGTTGTCCGTTCTTCTTTCTTACCGGCACGATGTTAGCAATCCAGGTGGGATATTCTACTTCTCGGATGAAGCCGGCGTCAATGAGTTTGTTAACTTCTTTTTCAATCTCAGGGACCAACTGGGCGGAATCGTCTTTGAGCCTGCTTCTTGGGTTTAATGCCTTTTTTGATTGCAAGACGATGAACTGCAACTGTTGGACTGAGCCCTGGCATTTCAGCATAGTTCCATGCAAACACATCCTTGTATTCGTTCAAGAGATTGGAGTATGCGTCTTGTTCTTCTTTGGTCAAGAGTGCGCTCACGTATATTGGACGTGGATTTTCTGGACTCCCGAGATTCAACTCTGTCAAATCATCTACGGTTGATTGCCCCCGTCCTCCAGCGTATTGGAGCTTGGTCAGCCTCAACTTCTGCATCTTCATTTTCATCAGGCACTTCTTCTGCAGTAACATGGAATGACGCTACCACCTCTTCCTCAACAGCTTCATTGTCTATTAGATGCTCTCCTGTTTGTGGGGGCGCCTTCAAACGATTGAAAATGGAATCCATAGGAAGAGATAAGCGGTCAAACACTGTGCGTTTTGTTTTTGGGAGTGTAAGATGACTTGTTGTTGCGCTTTTGCTGCACGTCCAATCTGTTGAATGCAGACGTTTTAAGAGGAAGCGTCTTCCTTTTCCTTGGCAAGTTCATCCTTTCAAATACTGAAGGACGCATTTGACCAACTGGTGGTGCTATGCGATCAAAAATTGAGGATTTGGGTGAAAGAGAGTTGTCTGCTGTAACAATTTCTTTAGTTTCTTCTGCAGTGATATGATGAGCTGACGATGTCTGACTTTTCGACGAGCAGAAATTTTTACCGGTGAAGATTTATACCCCAAGCCATCGTGATTGGGTATTGTACTTTGTAACTTTCCGAGGCTATAAGAATGAGGTGCAATTACTTTCCCAAGCGGCGCAGGGTTTCTGAAGTTATACCCTGACTTCTCCATCAGTTCAAAAGCATTGGGGTCAAATCTTCCTTTGATGTTTGTTTCTTCCTCAAGTGTCTTGCAAGAAGAGAGGACGAAACCCGCAAGTGGAGCCTCTGTAGCTTGTGTTTGTGGTGTGTTGGGTAAGGGGAGTATGACTTTTGCTACCCATTCCTGCTTGACAATATTTTTTGCTCTCTTGTCTTTTACATGCGTCGATGAAGAACTTTGACATTCGGCAAATGGGCTTTCGCCATCCTTGCGACGACACTTCGGTATGTATCGCCAAATTGGACTTCTTGACTTGGATGTTGACTCCATTTTGTTAGTGGTTGGAAGAATATGTGTCTTGCTCCTAGCTTCGGATTCCTCCAGTGACTGAGTATTGCCCTCAATTACTTTCGGCTCAGCATTCTTTCCATTAGCTTCACCAGTTGAAGAGATAATGGATGACATGAGTTCGCTGGACACCCCATCCTCCTCGAAGAACTTGGAATCTGCAAAGAATGAATCAGCTTTTGTGAATGGCTTAGTATCTCACTTATCCTCCTTTCACCTCCACGATAAAACTTTAAGCACTGATGAAGGGTTGACGCAACGACTCCGTTTTCGTGCAGCCATGGGTGCCCAAGTAGTAGCTTGAATGATGTTTTGGATTCGAAAACATGAAACAGAGTCTCTGAAGATAAATCATCCATGGTGAGATTCACACGTATCATGCCCATTGCCCGCTCTTCGTTCAAATTGAAGCCATGGATCATGATTCTACTGTCAGACAATTCATCAATTGTGATTCCCAACTCGTTCATTGTTGCTTTTGGCATAAGGTTTACTCCTGACTCTCCATCTATTAAGATTCGGCCGACTCGTTGTCCCCTAATATAGTCAGTGACGTATAAAAGTCTATTGTGAGGTTTGGATCCGAGGAGCAAGTCTTGTGTGTCGTGAATCAAGGTATTTGACAATGTTGGCCTTTGCACGCACGCTTCAATTGGTGGATGGCTGCCAAACTGTATTTCATACTTGCACCATTTTTGGGGTTTGAGATCTGACCGGTAAACTGCTGTGGAGTACAGTTTGCTTCAATAGCTTCATCAGAGTCTTGTACCCTTCCCTAGCAAGCCTCATGATCAGCTCTTTTAATGTGATGCAGTCTTCTATACTGTGACTAACCAATCTATGGTATCGACAATATTTGGGATCATTGGTCAAGTTAACCTGCTCAGGACGCTTTGGTTCAGGAAGCTTGATGACATTCTTCTCGAGCAGATCATCTAGCATGCCTGACAAGTTGGAATCAGGGAATGGATACTTCTTGCCTTGCAATTCCTTTAGCGTCGGCTTAGTGTGCTTGAAGTCCCCTGCAGAGAAGTTCTTCTTGTCGTTGGACTTGTATTTTCCCGAAATCTTGACTGGAGTGCTATTGTTGTTGACCGCCATGGTTTCTTTTGGACTACTTTTATTAGACTTGTCGGTCTTTCTGAACTCCTTCTTTCGACGGGAACAGGGTGCCTAGATGTTCGACTCTTCACAGTGATCTCCATGTCATGAGCATGTGTGGCCAACTCCTGAAAACTTTTTGGTTTGATGCCTTTGAGGATATACAAGAGTTCCCAACTCATCCCATCAATACACATCTCTACAGCAGAGGTTTCACTTATGCGGTCCTTGCACTCGAGACTTAGCGCGCGCCATCGATTGATGTAGTCTACCACTGGTTCTTCCTCCCATTGTTTGGTATTTGTCAACTCGCTCATGCTGACGATGCGTCTTGTGCTGTAGAATCGGTTGAGGAATTCATCCCCATATGATCCCAACTGTCAATTGACTCAGCCTCCAGGTCTGTATATTAATCAAAGGCAATTCCCTTTAATGACCGTACAAATTGTTTCACTAGCAAGTCGTCGTCAGTGCCAGCATTGTTGCATGTCTCGATGAAGTGTGCAATGTGCTGCTTTGGACTTCCTTTGCCATCAAATTGTTGAAACTTGGGTGGTTGATAGCCAATAGGCATGCGTAAGTTGTCAATCCTTCTGGTGTAAGGCTTTGAGTAGCGTGAACCACTTGAGGAGTGACAGCGCGTCGTTGTGCACTGCAAATCTAAATTTATATTCCTACTCAATACTAGTATAGCAATAAGCAGGGTCGAACCCAAGGGAAAGTAATCTAATGTCGGATTTAATCTACTAGCTAAGCTACTCCTATCAGGGGGTTGGTTGGATGATTGTTTGTAAACTAAAAACTAAAGGTTTGACTACTGAATGAGAAATCACAGTTCAGGGAATCTCGTTGCAACTAGTAATCACAGACCAGACACGCTTCAAACTATTAAATTATTGTTGTTCTAACTAGATAGTCCCGCTAGTGTTGTTACCTAATTCTAGTTCTATCATCTATTACCCGCTAGAGTCTCAAGAAGATGTAACAATAACCTAATCAAATTACCACAATAGCTCCACCGCTAGGCTTTACTACTATGTCAATCCAATTAGATATCATGCAATTGCTATAAACCTAAGTTCACCGCTAGGCTGAGTTAAGCAAATAACAATACATGCAATTATAACAAAGAACAAAATTCACTAGATTAAAAATTATTCGATAAGCATGTAAAATCTCATTTGCACTCCGAATACGCCTGAAATACAAAACATTACGAAAATGTAATATTTCACAAACAAAACATATAAAAGTAGATGGAAATAAGACAATGATGGATCGTATAAATTCGCTCCATCAAACTCCCCCACACTTATCCTTGTTCGTCTCGAACAAGTAAAAGTCTAGACTGCAGATTCGAATCAATCAAAGTATACTGTAACTACATGACGATCCAACTCATGATATTCTATCTAATCATCTCCTCAACATCTGCATACAATCATCATCAATCATGCTCAATCTGCACTCAACGATAAAAATACTCAAGTCGAGATATATTAATGGTATAGTCCTTTTCAGATTCCTAACTTCATTCTTCAATTCACAATCCTAATCGCACTAACAGTTGAGTTTTTAATACGGCATCCGAAACACACTAATGGATAAATTCAATGGCAACAATATTTATTCATTTTTATTTTCTTTTTGCTGAGTTTTTTTTTCGTTCCCCGGCAACGGTGCCAAAATTTAACAGCGCGTCGTTGTGCACTGCAAATCTAAATTTATAAACCTACTCAATACTAGTACAGTAGTAAGCAGGGTCGAACCCAAGGGAAGGTAATCTAGTCTAAGAGTTATACTACAACTAATCCTACTCCTATCAGGGGGTTTTGTGATTGTTTGAAGCTATAACTAAAGGTACTAATAAAAGAAAACACAGTTCAGGGAATCTCATTGCAACATGTAATCATAGACCAGACATGCATCAATCTAGTAAATTATAATTGTTCTAATTAGAAAGTCCTGCTAGGGTTGTTACCTAATTCTAGTTCTATCTTCTATTACCCGCAAGAGTCTCAAGAAGATGTAACAATTACCCAATCAAACTACCACAATAGTTCCACCGCTAGGCTTGCTACTATGACAATCCAATTAAATATCATGCAATTGATATAAACCTAATTTCACCGCTAGGCTGAGTTAAGTAAATAACAAAGCATGCAATACATAACAAGAACAGAATTTACTAAATTAAAACACGCTATTCAATGGACTCATACAAAGTTGCAACTAAATTCCCCAAACTGAGAATTAGCTACTACTAAAAAACATTAATCTAAAGAGTTTGAAGAGGAAAACTTTTTTTGTGGCCGTTCAGGCTCTCCCTCTCAATTAGGGTTAAAACCCTATTTATAATGTAGCTGAAGATGTCGAATTGGGCTGGGCCAAGAGATCCGCGGACCCTTAAGGGATATAACCCGCGGAACCTTAAGAATTAAATTAATTCTTCAGAGTCTGCGGAAATAATTCTTCAGCGTCCATTGCTGACGTCAGCATGATGTCATCCAGCTTTTTCTTCGTTTTCGTGCTCCGAATTCGTCTATTGCTCCATAAGCACGTATAATCTCCATTGCACTTCAAATATGCCTGAAACGCAAAACACTACGAAAAGGTAATATTTCACAAATAAAGCACGTAAGAACAATGGAAATAAGACAATGATGGATCGTATAAATACGCTCCATCAAACTCCTCCACACTTATCCTTGTTCGTCCCGAACAAGTAAAATTCTAGACTACATATTCGAACCAATCAAAGTATACTGTGACTAAAAGCTAATCCAACTCGTAATACCCTATCTAATCATCTCATCAATATCGGCATACACTCATCATTAATAATGTTCAATCTGTACTCAACGATATATAATACTCAAGTCAAGAGATATCAATGATAATGTAGAGATAGTCCTTTTCAGATTCCTAACTTCATTCTTCAATTCACAACCCTAATCGCACTAATAGTTGAATTTTTTCTATGGCATCCGAAACACACTATTTAGATAAATTCACTGGCAACAACGAACTTTGATGATTTTTTCTATGGCATCCGAAACACACTATTTAGATAAATTCACTGGCAACACTATTTAGATAGTCCTTTGCCGATTTTTTCTGGGTTTTTTTAATGATGGCTTGCCTTATTTTGGCTTGTGTCATTGGTTAAAGCAAGTGCTCAAGTGGGAAGTGTCTCGGTTTTCTTCCTAACCCCCGGCACTAGTCAATAACCAATATAAAACAAAAACATTCGTTGTCAATGAACTATCCACATATAGATTTAACTTCTCTTCTTGTCCTTTGTACGCGAGTCAAGATGAGGGTCGCTCATCTCTTTTCCCGGATACTTAGACCACACTTCGGAATGCCACAAAATCAACTCAACATATAGCGCAATTATTCATGAAAATATCAGAATGAATGTCAAATCCCTCTAGGACATTTTCTATCAACTCTACATCACCAGATATCTCAACTCAAAAGCATTCATATCATCAAGCACCAATATCACAAAATATCAGATTTTATGCACGAAGATATATCAGAAACTCATAGAAACAAAACACCACTTATAAAATCAGCATTTCATCACAGCATATCCTCTTCGACTCAAAATAAAATTAAATAAAATAAAGACTCAACTAACACTACTTCCCTCCCCCATACTTGAAATATGACGTGTCCTCACGGCGCAACATACAACAAGAATGGAGAAAGGTACACAGACTCTAATAAAACAAAGCGCTAAAAAATAGATGTAGTAAGGGAACAAGTGAACTCCCCTAATGATCCACAAATATTCGATGCCCATGGGTGCGTTAGATCAAACTTCCTTAGGTGCACCGACCTAGCTCCTACTATATCAAAATTTGGTTTATCCATTGCTCCTCGAAGGTCTGGTGGTTTTGCCTTGATATCCCATGTGCCACCTACACCACACCGGTCAGTGTTATCAAAATTTGAATCATATTTACCTTTATGATCCGGTGGTTTATCCTTCAGCCTTTCACATGTGATCCTAAACAGCCCTGGATCTCCTTGCTTTGTAGACTCCATCCTCATGTCTTCTTGTACCTGCAAAGAGGTTGGACGAAAAGGATCAAAAAATAAATTTCAGCATTTTGTCCAGCAAGTGCCGCGGACCCTTCACAATTTAATCCCGTGGCCCCTAATGAATATCCTGACATTTGTTTACGGTCCGCGGCAAAAATCCCTTCCGCGTCCGCGGTCAGCGCTGAGAGATCTTCCGCGGGCCCTTCATCAAATAACACCGCGGACCCTACTGTATTTCCCCGAATTGATGTACCGTTCGCGCTTGTAATCCTTTTAGAGTCTGCGGTCCGCACTGAGTTTGGATCCGTAAACTTGCACTTTGGACTCTCTTCCAATTCCTCTCCACTTCTGAAACTCTTAACATTCACAGTATTGTTTGGGCTCAGAACGGATAGTGAAAGAAGCTTTTCTTTATCTTTCTGAAGTTGAAGTACAACAGAGGTAACATGTGCAAGTTGTTTATGTGTCTCTACTAGCTCCTTCCTCATCTCATTCTGCTCATTCAGTAGCTCCTGAAGCATCTCCATCGTTAAACTGCTTGAGCCTGCGTTGTTGGCCGGATACACATTCTGTTGCTGGAAATGTGGCTGATACAGTGGAAGTTGATTATCCCAATCATGACTATATTCATCAGTCCACTGCGACCTAGGTTCATGTGTGTTACTGTAATTCTGGTATCCTCCCATTCCATACGCATCAACTGTTTGATCTTCATAAAGTGGACACTCATCTGTTTCGTGACTTGTAACACCACAAAATTCACATGGTTTGACCACCGGCTGCCGCAACATCTTTTTCATCTCTTTAATATCATTGACCACCGCCAACTGCCGGAACATCTCTTTTATCTCTCTAATATCATTGAACATCTGAGTTGTGCCTCCCTGAAACTTCTGTTGTTCTGGATATTATTGAGCCTGATATGCTGGGTACTCTGGTTAGTGAAATTGTGGTGGAGACATGTACCGTTGTGGATATGGATCACGTGGCTGATATGGATCTCTTAGATATTCATCTGCATAATCCATGGCAAAAGGTCAAAAACTTTTTTTTTGATAAATAAAAACTGAAAAAAAACTAATTTAACTAAAACTCTTAAACTAAAGTTGCTTTCCCCGGCAACGGTGCCAAAATTTGACAGCGCGTCGTTGTGCACTGCAAATCTAAATTTATATTCCTACTCAATACTAGTATAGCAATAAGCAGGATCGAACCCAAGGGAAAGTAATCTAGTGTCGGATTTAATCTACTAGCTAATCTACTCCTATCAAGGGGTTGGTTGGATGATTGTTTATAAACTAAAAACTAAAGGTTTGACTACTGAATGAGAAATCACAGTTTAGGGAATCTCGTTGCAACTAGTAATCACAGACCAGACACGCTTCAAACTCTTAAATTATTGTTGTTCTAATTAGATAGTCCCGCTAGGGTTGTTACCTAATTCTAGTTCTATCCTCTATTACCCGCTAGAGTCTCAAGAAGATGTAACAATAACCTAATCAAATTACCACAATAGCTCCACCGCTAGGCTGTACTACTATGTCAATCCAATTAGATATCATGCAATTGCTATAAACTTAAGTTCACTGCTAGGCTGAGTAAGCAAATAACAATACATGCAATTATAACAAAGAACAGAATTCACTAGATTAAAACTTGCTATTCAATGATCTCATACAATGTTGCAACTCAATTCCCCAAACTGTGGGGAAATTTAGCTACTCATAGAAAACATTGTAACAAAACAAAAGACTAAAATTGAGTTCGAAGAGTTATCGTTGTGAAGACTAAAGCTGAAGCTTGATCGCTAATCTCTACTCTAAGCTCTGGAATTTCACCGTCCAAAGATGCTCTCTCATTTGGATCGAAACCCTAATCAAAAGCTGCTGATTTTCTTAATTGGGCCGGGCCGAACGTCGCGCGGACCCTGAAGGAATTACGTCCACGGACCCTAAAGAATTTACTGAAATTATGTACCGTCCGCGGACAAAATTGTAGTACCGACCGTGACTGACATTATGCTGACGTCAACCAGTCTGCATTCGCCTCTTCCCTTCATCTTTGTACTCCGAATCCGTCTAAAATTGTTCGATAAGCGTGTAAAATCTCATTTGCACTCCGAATACGCCTGAAATGCAAAACATTACGAAAATGTAATATTTCACAAACAAAACATATAAAAGTAGATGGAAATAAGACAATGATGGATCGTATAAATTCGCTCCATCAAGTAGATGGAAATAAGACAATGATGCTATCATCCATTGCAACTACTTTTCATTGTAGGTGACACCTTCATTCTTTGCATCTTCAGCTGGAGTGATTTGGTCGGCATCATCATCTTCTGACACCTCATCCTCATCAGCCGTTTCAGATTTGGCTTTCTCTTCATGCAAGTCATTGACCTCGTTCTGAAGATCTTCAATCTGTTTGACCTTTTCCTCGTTATCTTTTGCCATTTGCTCAATCATCCTCCTCATCTCAAGCATTTGCTCCTCAAGTGATTTGGTACCAATTGTCATGACAGATGTTGTGCATGATGACACATCCTTCTCAAGCGAGGCTGACTTTGACTTTGGTGAAGAAGCAGCATTGGTTGGAGTTCTTCCATTTTGATGTGAATTGTTGGATGCAATGAGTGCTTTTGTAGCAGCAGCAATGGAAGCAGCAGTGAATGTGTGTTCCTTGGTTGGCACCTTAATAGCTCGTAAGCTTGCAGCAGCTTGGTTGATAAGTATCCTCTTGGTCATACTTCTAGTGCAAACACCAGTGTGTGCAGGCTTGGATTGCAATGCTGCAGCGTAGCTTCGGTTGGATGTGAGAGGACTAGTTGGTTGAGCAGACATCTTTGTAGCTGGTTTGATCACGTTGTAGGGATGAGAGGTAGATTTTCACGTAGGGTTCACCAAATTTGTAAACTCAATATTTTGTTTTGAACAAAATAAAGGTACAAATGTTTTCTTTGTTTCAGAAAGTTGCTATGTTTGCAAGCTCTCGTTGTATCCTCTGATTCTACTTCGTTAATGCTTGTGTCTGCGTAAGCTTGGTTGACTTGAGCGAGTGAAGGTCACAATGACTTGTTTTCACTTGTGGGTTGAGGATGCTTTGCAGGCGGCACGTCGAATGCGCTTTGTTGACTGCTTCAGCTAGTGTTAAAGGTGAGAGCTGTCCTCTCTTCACTCAAGCTTTGATGATGATCTTCTCTTCGAAACCCAGCAGCTACACCACTTGGAGATTATCCCTTTGGAAGAAAATGTTGCTAAGGATGATCAATGATAGTTGTTTTTTGTGAGATTAGGTCCCCTTTTATTGCCTCCACTTTCCAGCATTAAAGGTCCTCGGATATTGGAAGAATTTGGCCATTTATGGCCAAATTTGTTGAGTTCTTCGAAGCTCATAAATGCTGCCTCGAGCCTCTCCAAGCGCATGTCTCTTGCTTTTTCCAAGCGTATGTCTCTTGCTTTATCCTCAAGCGCATGTCTCTTGCTTTATCCTCAAGCGCACGTCTCTTGCTTTATCCTCAAGCGCACGCTTACGCTTGGAGAAAGCTCTCGGACCAATTTTGACACTCCAAGCATACGTCTCTTGAATTTACCAAGCGCACGTCTCTTGAATTTATAATAAATCCTTGGACGTGGACTTGGAAATTACAGGGACGTAAGCTTGGCTCAATTTGGTTAAATTTGCTGGTTCGAATGGTCCAATCTTCTGGCTTGATTGGTCCAATCGTTGGTTTGATCGGTCTAAATCTTCTTAATAAAATAATTAATTTGAATTTTAATTCAAATAATTACTTTTTTTTTAATTTTCAGAACTTAAATTAAAATTTTAGTGCCTACAGTCATATTTCATCCGATTGATGAATTAGTGAATGAGAATACGGTTGAGACGTAACTTTATGAGGGTAAATTAAGATATGAATGTATTTGAGTACTCATGTATTTTTATAACCATATAAATGCTATTTTCGTGGTAGATTTGATACTGATTTTTATTATAATTTGCAAAAGACGAACCTGCCCCCATTCAAGCGCAGTCTTTCGATACTGCCAGGAACAGCTGGTATCCCTGTCACCACACTTTCTCCTGAAAATTGGGACCAGAAAAAAACTAATATTTCGCCACTACACCTCTCCCAGAAGGCATAAGATCAGAAAAACCAGTTCACTCACTCTCCCGATCCCAACACGCATCTAAAATTGGCCATAAATCCTCGCATTGAATTAATCAGTCTTATAGCAAAATTAGGTTAAACATCGCAGTCTCTTCCCTTCCTACACAATTTCAGCGTTTTACCGATCTGGGTATTGTCGAGGATGCGATCCAACACTCAAAGATGCAATCTTTATTCTTTCAAGCAGGAGGGTTTCTAGTGAAGTGACAAGATTCCTCTACATCATTAGGTACTATCAGACAAAAACAACCTCATTATTGCGTTTGGACCTTCTGAATAATTGCATATTCAAATCACACAGCTCTAACTGAAGCCGGGCTTGTGTTTGATAAATCGCCTCTGAGAAAAAGCTGTCTTTTTCTTCTTCTTCTTATGGATTTGATATTTTGATTGTCGATATGGATCTCATGTCAGGTTTATTTGGTTTCAAAATTTTGATACTTTAGAGGGTAAAATGAGTGGAGCTGTACTTGTTGCTGTTGCTGCTGCTGTTGGTAACTTGCTTCAAGGATGGGATAATGCCACCATAGCAGGTTCCTTAATTTGTATGCATTTGGTTATATCTGTTGTTTTAATTTTGAATTATGTCTCAGATTTGATCTTTTTGTCATCCTTCTTTAAATTTATTACAAATGTAGTAAGAGCCTACAAATTGGAATGAATCTTTTCTTCTACAGGGGCTGTTTTATACATCAAAAAGGAGTTTCAGCTTGAAACTCAGCCAACAGTTGAAGGACTAATAGTGGCAATGTCTCTCATTGGAGCTACTTTAATCACATTCTGTTCTGGTGGTATCTCAGACTGGCTTGGACGTCGCCCCATGTTGATTCTTTCATCTATTCTTTACTTCATTAGCGGCATTGTGATGCTTTGGGCTCCCAATGTTTATATGCTACTTATGGCAAGGCTTTTGGATGGTTTCGGGATTGGCCTTGCTGTAACTTTGGTTCCAGTTATATATCTGAAACAGCTCCGCCTGAGATACGAGGTTTGCTGAACACGTTGCCGCAGTTTATGGGTTCTGGTGGGATGTTCCTGTCTTATTGTATGGTGTTTAGTATGTCATTGACGGATAACCCAAGTTGGCGGTTGATGCTTGGAGTTCTATCCATTCCATCGTTGGCGTACTTCGTTCTGATGGTTTTGTTTTTGCCTGAGTCTCCCCGGTGGCTTGTGAGTAAAGGGAGGATGCAGGAGGCCCGAGTGGTCTTGCAGAAGTTACGGGGCAAGGATGACGTTTCTGGTAAGTGTTCAGTTCTTTAATTCTTTCACTACGTGAAAATAAATTCCACTTGAATTTTTTTGTCCGATACTGAGATGTTCTTTCGTAAAGGCGAGATGGCTTTGCTAGTGGAAGGTCTGGACGTTGGAGGAGAGACGTCAATTGAGGAGTACATTATTGTGCCTGCTGAGGAGGGAGGAGACGAGCACGATCCAGTAGCGGAAAGAGATCAAATCAAGCTCTATGGCCCAGATGCCGGACAATCTTGGGTGGCCAAACCTTCAACCGGGCAAAGTATGCTTGGGCTGGCTTCCCGACAAGGCAGCATGGCTAACCGCAGTATGCTTATGGATCCTCTTGTTACCCTCTTTGGCAGTGTCCATGAAAATTTAGGTGAAACTGGGAGAACAGGCAGCACGATATTCCCCAATTTTGGCAGCATGTTCAGCATGGCTGGTCATCAACCAAGACACGAGGATTGGGATGAGGAGAGCCTTCAAAGGGAAGGAGATGGCGACGCATCTGATCATAGTGGAAATGACTCTGATGACAATTTGCATAGTCCATTGATTTCACGACAGACTACCAGCATGGACAAAGATTTAGGGAAACCACCTCAAGGCAGCGGGGTGGGTGTCAGAAGTAGTAGCATTTTGCATGGAGATGGCGAGACTGCTGATATTGGAGGTGGCTGGCAGTTAGCATGGAAATTGTCTGAGAAAGAAGGCCCCGACGGTAGAAAGGAGGAAGCTTATAAAAGAATTTATCTGCACCAGGAAGGTGTAGCTGCTGGATCCAGGCGAGGTTCTATGCTATCTATTCGTGGTGACATTCCTGAGGAAGGGGAGTACATTCAAGCTGCTGCCTTGGCCAGTCAGCCTGCCCTTCGTTTTAAATCCATCTTGGACCAACATCCTGTTGGACCAGCTGCGCTTCATCCTTCTGATACTGCATCTAAAGGGCCGAGCTGGCATGATCTCTGCGAGCCAGGAGTTAAGCACGCGTTGATTGTTGGCGTTGGTATCCAAATCCTTCAACAGGTAATGTTTTGCTGTTTTCTTAACTTATGGTATTCGCAAAAATCTTGCCAAAATGCTTCACTACATTTCTTTGATTGTCTTGTATTAATCATCAATCAAATGTCACACGAATAATAGTAATTGCTTTCACAGTTTTCAGGCATCAACGGCGTCCTCTACTACACTCCACAGATCCTTGAACAGGCTGGAGTCGGTATTCTTCTAGCTAACCTTGGAATTAGTTCTGCTTCTGCATCTCTACTTATCAGCACTCTCACTACCTTGCTGATGCTTCCGTGTATTACCGTTGCAATGAGGCTAATGGATCTCTCCGGCAGACGGTAAAATCTCAACCCTTGACATCTTGCTCAATTCTCAAGAATTTACCTAAAACTAAATTTAACTTTCTATTATTGCAGGACCTTACTGCTGAACACAATCCCCATCTTGATCGCGTCTCTAGTGATCCTTGTCCTTGGAAGTTTTATCGACTTGGGACAAATGGTCAATGCAGTCATATCAACCATAAGCGTCATAGTCTACTTCTGCTGCTTCGTCATGGGCTTTGGTCCAATCCCCAACATCCTGTGCGCTGAGATCTTCCCAACTCGTGTCCGTGGCATCTGCATTGCCATCTGCGCCGTCACATTCTGGACATGCGATATTATAGTCACTTACTCTCTCCCTGTCATGCTCAACAACATTGGACTCTCTGGCGTCTTTGCATTATACGCTGTTGTTTGCTGCATCTCTTGGGTTTTTGTTTACATTAAGGTCCCAGAGACCAAGGGCATGCCCTTGGAAGTCATTACTGAGTTCTTCGCAGTTGGAGGGAGGCAAGCTGAGGCAGCCAAGGTCAACTGATCAAACTCACCGTGCTGCAAAGTTCTTTGTTACTCATTGATTATTCATTTATATATTTCGTTACATGCATTCCATTCAAGTGATATCAGATCTTGATTTTAGTTGTTGAAGTGTCTATAAAAGTGTTGGCAAAAGCTAGCGTAACTATGAAATGCTGTCATTATAGTGTGGTAAATCAAAGTCCTTTCACATGTTCAGGAAGGTCTCTATAAAATTCAAACAAATCATTTGTCACATTTTACATGTAACAATACACTGGACAGAAGATATGGGCATCTATTTGAGCTATATTGAGTTCAAAAAGGAAAAACAAGGTTTGAGGTTGTATGAGTGATCACTGAGTACAAATAATACAAGAATGTATGGCCAATGTCAAGGTTACTTGATGATGTATGAAAATGGGAGCCTGTATTTAGTCAAAAATCCGCTCACCGGTTGAGAAGAGGAGGAATATCATGGAACTGAAAACACAGAGCAGACCCGGAATGATGAAAACTGGCTTCCAGCTTTCAGCACTGGAAATGTCTGAACTTGCGGCGTCAAGGAGGCGTCCAGTGAAATCAACCCCTACAATACCCGCAAGTGTCCCGGCTGTGTTGGATACTCCCATTACAATGCCTGCGTACCTTGGAGCAATATCCATGTGGTTCACTGCGAAGCCAGCTCTTCCTAGGGCCAGGAAACCGAGGGCGATGGATGAACAGAAGACAGCGCCATTTGAAGTTCGGAAAAGGGGGAGAGCCACCAGTGCGAGAGATGCAACAAGGAAGCCTGTGGTGTTCAGTACTCGTCTGGTGTTGGTTATCGACAAGATTTTTTTGGTGATCAGATGATCGGCAATAACTCCACCAATGTTGGAGAATAAGAACATGTTGAGATATGGCATCATTTTGGATGAGCCCATGTCTTGTAAGCTGAGATGGAGGCCTTCTTCAAAGTAAGTGGGCAGCCAATTCATAAGCACATATAGAGCATAATGGAAAGTGAAGTTGTTCACAACAATTGCCCAAACCGGCATGCTGAGAAGTATTTTCTTCCAAGGGATATTTGAGGTCTTGGCCGATGTACCATCATTTTCTACTTTTAACTTACCTCTGAGCGGCAATAGTGTCTCCCCAAAGCCAGATGCTGTGGCCTTTGGATGATCTGAACGAGGAGGGTCACTTGCATAATTTAACCACAGTAGAGACCACATAACACCCAAAAACGCTTCAACTGAAAATACAGACTGAGGACCTCTGAGCTTGATCAGGCTGGGCAGGAGGAGCATTCCAGCGGCTGCACCCAGGTACATACCAGAAGTAGTAAGTGATACCGATCTGGACCTTTCATGAGGCGGTACCCACTGCGCTAAAACAGTATGGATAGACGGAAAGATGAATCCTTGTGCTACACCAACAAATAAACGAGCCATCACCAAAATGACAACTTTGTTCGGATCTAATGGAACTAGCGCGCAAATTAAAGACCATAGGAGAAATGAGAAGAGAAGAACTCTCCTTCCACCGATCCTCTGCGCCACCCATCCTCCAGGAACTTGTGAACATGCATATCCATAGTAAAATGTCGAAAGTATTACCCCCTTAGTGGATTGATTCACTCCCGCAGCATCAGCAGCGGCGGTATATGCTATTGAAAATCCAACACGCTCAATGTAACACACTGATGTGCAGATAAATGTCAATAGCACAATTAAGTAACGCTTTGGAAATATCAGTTTTCCCATAATTTACTGTATGTATCATAATAATCTTCCACAAATTCTGATTAGAACCTCAAGATAATTCAGTTTGTCTAAAGGAGCAATATCCAGAACTTCCACAATCTACACTAAACCTGGCATTAGAAAATGAACATATAACTTGGTCAATAACACATAACTTGGTCAACATATAAAATTAAAAAACAACAATCCAACCGAAAATGCCATCTATCTTCTCAAATAACCAGCAACATAAAAATGAAGTTGCCCACTGCATATTTTGCAATCTGGCACGTAAATAAACACATATCTCATTCCAATGTCCCTCGGACATGAAGCCATTGAAGGTTTAGTATTACTCAAGCCTCCAATAAAATGGTAACAAATCTGACTCTATCAAATTCTTAACAATTATGAAAAGTCCAAGACAACCACACAAAGGTTGAAATCAGAATATGTTGGTGTTGCTACATTGGACATAAACACAACCAAGAGAACAAATAATCACAAACCCTAACAAAACCCAATTCAGATTCAGAAAATATCAAATAAAAAAACAGACAAAACCCACCTCGAGAAAAGCAGAATGCGCCTCATCCATTGAGCAGCCAAAGCCCTAATAAATCGAAGCCCAATCAATTAATAAGCACGAGAGCGACTTTGCGATCGGGAAGAAAAGGGGTTTCTGATCGCATTCACTACCAAAGTCAATGTCTATAAACAACTCCCCTCGTCTTTAATTCAATCACTTGCACGTTCCCCAAAACAAAATCACCCATTTTTTACAAAACCCTAATCGAATGTAACTGTCCGTATTTACTAACGATGAAAACTAAAGTCAAATCAAGGAACCTAACGCACTTTAATTTTCACTTACTGACTGTCCGGAGCCAAAATGGCCACCACTGTAGCCAACCTGGGTTCGATTCCTGATGGGGGCAGGACAGGGGTTATACGGGGTAGGATAGAGGGAATAATTTAATTGGCTTGAGAATGGGGATTGTCAATTCCTTGACCATTTTTTTTAAAAAAAGCAGTATAATTTAAGGAAAGGGATCAGTTATAAAGTGTTAGTTTTTGTATAAAATATAAAACTATCTCAACCGTAGATTGATTTCAATCCAACGGTTTTAATAAGCATTTAAATACTTACCAAAATAACAATTAAAGGGCAAATGTGTAATGTTCCATAAAACAAATATACTGAAGATTATGTTTGCAATTTTACATATCATATTCTTAAAATCCTCCAACTAATTATATCGGTTACGTTCTTCCTAAATCAATCGTAATTCCTTTATGTTCTGAATTTTGTCCTCCAACTAATTATATCGTAATTCCATTATCCTCCAACTAATTATATCAGTTACGTTCCTCCTAAATCAATCGTGATTCCATTATATACTGACACAATCCAAAATATTGTAAAGTATGGTTCTAGAACCCTATATATCAAAATTTTGGACTATTATATGCTAGGTACAACTTAATGTGATATATAGGTCATAAACAATTTCGATCGATTAGGGTTTTCAGTTCAAAAGCGCTTCATTGCAATATTATACAGAACGTGCATGGTCCACATATACAAACATTATGGTTCTAGAACCATATAATGTAATTTTTTGGATCATGTCTAATTATTACAATACATGGTTCTAGAACCATATAATGTATTTCTTGGACCATATCTAATTATTACAATACATGGTTCTAGAATCATATAATGTATTTTTTTGGGTCATGTCCAATTCAACAATCTGAACGTAATTTTTATTTATTTCAATATACATGATCCATAATTTCCTATTGTATGGTTCCAGAATATCATATAGTTCACAATTTTTTAACAAGGAGTAACATGCAGTGGCGGAAACATTAAAAGATGTTCGGCGTAGGTTAGATGTTGATTGATTCCGAAACGATACAGGAAGACGAGATCGGTAACGCAGGATGACGAATGAGGCTATGCAGAAGCGGCGACACAGATTCGACGGAGGCAGATTCTTTGTTCGATTCCGCAGAACGAATTGTTCGACCTAATCCGAGGAGAGATTTATGGGATTCGACGAACAAATCTTAATTTTATGTTCCGAAATTACCCTTCTGATTTAATTACGATATATTTAATTCCAAATTTGATAACTTTTTAATTTGAATTTGTTCAAAATCTGTTCCGTTGATCTTCGTTTTTTAACGTATAGTATTAGTGTATATTTTATACACTTAAGAGACTTTATACCAGATCCCTTCCATAATTTATAGGATTAGTTATTCAAAATACTCGTATAAAATGCGGTTTTTTCTCGGAACTAATAAAGTTAATTTTCTTCCGAAACAAACCTGTCATTATATATTATTTGGTATGTATCAGCAGTCGTTAGCACATGACATCAAAAAATTATATATGTCAGTACTCATAAAACTTTTATTTTTCTACCACTCTTTGCTGATAAAATGATAGAGATCGTGAATATGTACAACATAAATTATTTTAATAAATGTTAAGCAAGTCTAATATCAATTCATGTTAGAGTGTCATTTTTTTAATAAGGCTTAAAGGAATGACGTCTTTGAATTTTTGTTGATTAAATATGACGTGTCGTTTATAATAATACACTACAAATTTTGACGAAATTTCCGACGCACTATTTCCGGCTCATTGAAGTCGCTGGAAATATTTCTGGCACATTTCCAATACTTTTCAATCAACATTCCATCAGTTTCTGACACTTCTCATTCAAGACAAAGATTTTAATTTTTATCGTTACTTTTCCAGCTAATTTCCAGCGCATTTTCGGAAATTATTTCCGGCACATGCAGGACGTGGAAATGTGATGGAAATTTCCGGGGCTTTTCCATCCATTTTTCATTAGTAGTTTTGACACATTTAATTCAATATATAAATAATATTTTCTTTCGTTATCCTCCAAGCAGCTTTCTGGCGCATATTTCTAATACTTTCCGGCACATAGTTTATATGGAAATGTGATGGAAGTTTCCGAGGCTATTCCTTTACAATTTCATTATTAGGTGGAAAATATTTCTAAAAGTATTTCTGTGATGGAAATGAGATGGAAATTAATTACTCGTATATATGTGGAAATCACATTAAATGTTTTGCTGATGAAGCTTTAACTGAAAGGTGGTGGAAATATGATGGAAACATAATGGAACTGTATTATTCATATGTCGGCAGAAATGACAACTGACCGGCGTAATTTAGATGGATAAATATTCCAACACGCAACTCAAAAGAATTTATAGAAATAGGGGTGACCTAGTGTCGAACCCAAGGGAACACTAGTACAGATTATGTATTTAACAGCGCTTGAATGTAAGCGCTGTAAAAAAAATTAGCTTTATAACAGCGCTTTTCAACCAAAACGCTGTAATAATGGTATTTAGCACAGCGTTTTTTTTAAAAACGCTGTAACATATAAATAACAGCGCTTTTAATCCGAAGCGCTGTCCTAAATAGTACCTTTTACAGCGCTTAATTACAAAAGCGCTGTCTTAATTTTTGCCTTCCATAGTGAATTCAATACAACAGCGCCTTTTATATAAACGCTGTCATAAATGAATATTTAACAGCGCTTCTAAATAAAAGCGCTGTCCTAAATTGAACCTTTTACAGCGCTTACTTATATAAGCGCTGTCTTAACTTTTGTCTTCCAAAGTGAAATAAATACAACAGCGCCTTTTATATAGACGCTGTCGTAAATGAATATATAACAGCGTTTTTTTTGATAAGCGCTGTTATATATTCGTTTACCACAGCGCCTAAAAGAATAAGCGCTGTAATAACATCGTTTTAACCCTAAGTAATTTTGCGACTTTAAAGTTTTACTCACTCTCAGATCCCGCTTTTCCGAATTACCGGCCGTCGTTCTCTTCCGTCCAGCTTTCATCTGCAATTTCCGACTACTCTCAGTGTCAAAGCTTTTATTCACGCTCAGGTCTGCTATTCCGACTTAGCTCCGTAACAAAATCCGACGCAAGCTCAGATACGGTACCACTTACTCTTAAACCCTAATTTTTGGTTTGTGTAATTTGTTTGCTGTTGAATTAATCTACTTGTGTATTGTGGTTTTGTGTTTGATCATGAATAATTTTATTAAATATGTAGAAATGGAGAATTTGCAAATCACAAATGATAACATTGATAACGCGGGAGAGTGTTCCGCGCCATCTAAGAGAGGCAAGAGGGGGCCTACATATTTGACCCAGTTTTTTAAGGAAAGGAGTACCTCAAATACTCAGTCCACTATTGAGTTTACCGATAAAGGAGTTCCAACGGGTCCGAATAAATCAATATGGAGAAGTGCGCTATGTTTGGCAGCAAGAACACGTGTTCCAATTACTTATCAAAATTGGAGGCACGTGCCTGCAGAGTTGAAGAACCTTGTTTGGAGTGATATGAAGGTAATAAAAAATGTTATTTTTATTCTTTTATGTTTAATGTTTAAAGTGATTATTGTATTAATGTTATTTTACATATCAATTTATATTTTATATGCAACATGTTTGAAATGATTTATTTTTTTTACTTGTTTTTACAGGCAAAATTTAATGCAACAGTGGAGTCAAGTTATATTTCAAACTCGATTACTAGCTTTTAATCCTCTACACTCAATTACTAGTTTTCAATTTAGTTCTTAAGTATTTTATTTATTTCAAAGGCAATATTATTTATTCAAAAGGCAATATTTAAAAGAAAATGTTTTGTTATCAAATATTAAAAACTATGACAAGGATTTGTTATCAAATATTAAAAACTATGACAAGGATGAGAATCCTCCACTAATACTTGTGGTTTCACTCGAACAAGATATAAATCCTCACTCGCGAATGTTGGATTTATATTATAGTTATGAATTTCCTTCTTGATGACAATTTAATCTAGAATGTATAGTTATATGATAATATAAACCCTCACTCTCGAATGTTGGATTTACATTATAGAATTTAGACTGAGTAGCATTAGCATACGAATCCTCACTCTCGAATGTTGGATTCGCACGTAAACATCTACTCGACTAGCTTCATTCCTCTCGGTGTTTTCACTAATCTGTCCAAATACGCTTATTAATACATTCATGCACCAAATATACTCGCTTTGCTAATATACTCAATCTAATGGTTGTATTAATTCCAAAATATTCTAAGTTCACCTCTCGGTCCTTCCCTAGATAATACTACTCCGACCTAGTCTTCTAGATGTTTTGTCAGGACACCTAATTTATGAAGATAAGGCTCGGGTATGATTCAACACACACAATAGTCATACAAGAATTGATTCATATAAATTAAAAAGTCATGTTCTAGTTATTCATAAGCACTAGGGATTCATCAAATCCCTATCATAAGGAAACTACTCACTCATCTCGAGTGAGAATGCAAACATGTTCAAATGATCGTAAGTAAAACGATTGTAAATAAAACAAGAGTAAAGTTTAGAAATTCTCAGTGATTGATGATCCACGGTCGAGCTCCAAGCTGCTATCTCCTCGTTATCTCGAGTACAAAATCTGGTTGTATAATTCAAACTACCCTCCGAGCTCTCTCGGCTCCTTCTTCTTCTTCTTCACTTGGTTTACTCGACTCCAATCAATCACTTTACTAGGGTTTTAGGCCCCCTAGGCAGCTCGGGCAGCAGCAGCCAACTTTCTTTGAGTGTCTTGTGATGCTTATATAGTGAAGTTCAATCAAAGGGTCGAGTGATTGGAAAGGTCTTGCTTTAACTCCTATCATAAATGGCCGAGTAAATGAGAAGTCTTCCTTATCCACTTGTGTTAAATGATCGAGTAAGCGGAAGGTCTTCCTTATCTTCTTGTATTAAATCACTCGAGTTAATGGAGATAATCCATATGAAGGGTCTTGGTCAAGTGATAACTTGCTCGAGCAGTGTATTTCCTCGGTCGAGTAACTTGGTCGAGTAACTTGTTTTAGCTCGGGTCAGGTACTTTAGTGCACTCGATCTAAGAATTGCAGAAATGATCCAAATTATGTCTGATTTAGGCCGAATTCACGTGCTTTTCCTCATATTTCCATTTATGCTCCTTCGTAAGGCTGGAATCGTGCTTTTGACCTGAAACATCAATCAAAGTATCAAAAGTAATATATTTTACGTTATAATCATAGGAAATAAGCATAAAAGTAGGGGCTTAAAATAGACATTTCTAACACTGATCAACAACAAAATTTTCTTGTGATGCAAATGTACCGAAAAGCTGATGCAAATGTAATGGAAACTTACTTGCCGACAAACAAAGTTGCATCTCCCTGCGCCATTCACCCATGACATTTCATCGTTCACATTGTTGTTGGGGAGGTCCAGCATTTACTGACTTTCTACGGACAGAATCCAACATGTTGATCTTGGCAATGAGTTTTTACTGAATCGAGATAATGTTAACTTATCCACCAACTCTGAATTGCATGAAATAGTGATGACTTGTCTAGAGATTAGCAAGAAAAACCTAGTCATCCAACACCCTTACAAGGTGGTTCATCTGTTGGAGTGAACCATGAGAATGAGGAGGCACCAATACCATATTTTTATTCGACTCAGAATAAATGATCATTTATTAGACCGTTCGGCTATGACAGGTTATAATATTTTATTTAAGTTATTTCATTATTCAGTATTGTTATTCTTTCTTACTTTTAAAATTCTTTATTGCAGCTTTGTTCCCGCAACTGTTAATGATAAGATAATGTCAATCTGCATTTCAGCGCATTACAAGCCTAGTTGGACGACTATCCCAAAAATGAAAGAAAACATTGGTTTGCGCATTTCGGGTACTATTAAGCTTTGTTGTTATTATTTACTATAAAAAATTTATCATTTAACTAATGTCGTTTAAACTATGTCTCAGAAATTATATCAGTGGGTTCTAGATGATAAAGAACAAATAAACAAAAACTTCTATCGTAAATGTGGGAAGCTATGTCAGAAAGGCAAAAGACCTCCATATGTGAGTGTCCAGAAGGTTTACGAATTGCAGAAGAAAAAACTATCCCAATTTGAAAGCTATGTCAGAAAGGAATTAAAAAAACTACATGGGAACTATGAACAATCGCGGTCCTTAAAAACATCGAATGGACCGTAGACCAGCACACCACCACATGTCATTAATGGTATATGCTTTGACATTTTTGTATTTAGTTTTAATAGTAATATATGTATTCACATTTTATTTTTTACAGGCCAAAGAATTAGGACATGAACCTTCCGTTATGGAATATTATCGTCGCTTTAAGATGATGCCGGATGGAACTCATTAACACCCAAATGGTGAAGATTTATTGTAAATCATATTCATTTTCATGAGTTTTCATTTTTATTTCAAACTTTAATTCTATATTTAAAAGAGACTTTTTGCGGAGAGGACGAGTTTCACTCCTGACGGGCAATCTCAAAGAACACCGTCTGAAGAAATTGAAGTTCTTGTTGACATAGTAGGTGTCACGCCTTGCACTGGACTTCCTCGAATATTAGGTAGTGCAGCTAGTTGTGTGCAAGGACAAAATTCCACACCTCGTAAGCGATGCAACCTACCCACTATCTACATCATCTGCCTCAGTTGGTACAGATATGGAAGATTTATTCCAGAGACCGTCAAGGACACTAAGGGAACACTGGAAGGCTGATTTAGAAGAGTCTAATCGACAAAGAGACGGTGCAAATTCATCTGTTGTTCGACAAGTTGAGACGATTACCTCCCGTATGCAGTCAGAGATTACACAGACGATTAGATCAACTCTTGCTATGAATTATGATGCATCGACTTCTCACGCACCACCACCACATGATGACTTTGATCCTCCTACTAGTCAATGATGCGATCTGTACTTTTTTGGTAATGAAACAATGCGGTCTGTATTTTTTTGGTTATGAAACAATGCGGTTTGTATTGTTTGGTAATGAAATAATGTGGTCTGTATTTTTTTGGTAATTACAATGTTTTTTCGTATTTTTAATTTTATTTTAAAATTATTTTAAAATAATAACTCTAGAAATTATATCAAATAATTAAACGTCTGTCACAATTCCATCACTATTCCATGATTTTTCATGTTACTTTTCCCGCACGTTTCTAACTACTTTCCATGAGGATTTTCCGGCACCTTACCATTACCTTTCCATTACATCGTTTTCCGGCACCTTACCATCACCTTTCCGTTACTCAAATTTTCGACACCTTACCATCATCTTTCCATTACATCCTTTTCCTTTACCTTACCATCACCTTTCCATTATTCAAATTTTCCGGCACCTTACCATCACCTTTCCATTCTTAAATTTCCGGCACCTTACTATCACATTTCTATTATTCAAACTTCCGGCACCTTACCAGCGACTTTCCAGCGACTTTCCAGCGACTTTCCAGCATATTTCCATCGAACCTTAAACTATCAAAGCAATTATGCATTTTCATATATTTTCCATTATCTTTTCATCGACATTTTGCTGTTGTTAAAAAGTCGCTGGAAACGTGATGAAAATTTTCGGTGCATTTCCATCGTTGTTCCACCTGCTGTCAGTTTCTGGCGGAAATTTTTCGGGCACAAATTTTCGGCGACTCTTCCGTCACAGTTTCGATACGTTTTCGGTATACTTCCGGGGACATTGTGGCGCCAAAAATCTCGTAAAATTTTGTAGTGATAGATTGTATTTTATATATGTTGAAATGGGAAATGGGTCTCGGGAAACATGTATATTTTCATAAGATAGTAGATCATCATCTCAATCGTTGACTTCGATTAATCCAATTGTTGTTGATAACAGTAAATCCCAACCGCCCGTGTTTTTTATATATTCAAATACTATGTTTAATTAAAAATTGACGTTAATCACAATCCTCAGATTAGTCGAAACAATGGTTAAGATTAAGTCGTTAAGTCTTATAAATACACATCATATCTCTTGATTTTAATCCTGTTTAAATATTTTCAAATTTTAATAAAACTAGAATTGTAATTAAATTATAGGAAAGGGTTCGAGAATGATCATTAATTTTTTGTGATTCGGAGGGACGTTAAAAACCAACTTGCATTTTGCAAATCCAACCACCCAATAAAATTAAAAACCAACTTTAATCTCTAGCGCTAGATAAAGCAAATCAATGTTTAAGATGAAGTTCATCCGTCTCACAAAATACATGTCTATATAGACCTTAACCCTATTATTATAATATTATAGAGTTAGAGAGACATGCAAATTTTCTGAGACATAGGGACATAATATTGGCCGTTGATTTGATTAAAACGACGGTTGAGATTAAAGTTGGTTTTTAATTAATTGGGCGGTTGGATTTGAAAAAAACACGATCAGTTGGGAATGATCGGTAACCAATATCTACCGTTGGATTGATAAAAATCAACGGCTGAGATCATGTCCTTCTGTCTTACTGAACGATGCATCTTCTCCTGAAACCTTTAACTAATATTATATATAATATAGATATTATAATAATTTTTTAAACCATTCATAAATTTATTATTTCTCCATTATCCACTCATTAAAGCGCGTGATTCACACGCATACTCGCTTTCAACAGTAATTTTGAAGGCGTTAACGAGTGGTGGTTAGTGGCAAAAAAGGTATAATAGAAGGTTAGATCGAGAATAAATAAAAAAAATTCAAAGAAAATGCGTGTTTTATGGGTGTTATGAGACAATTAACCCTCATTTATATATAAAATAAAGTTCTTTTATCCTTTCGCAACGTCAAACACTGCTAATTGTTTCAGATTTGAATATAATGTATGGAGTAATTCATAATGCGAAAATTTGAGGATATTGAAGAAATAAATGACTTGCAAAAATCATTAAAGAAGTTTGAATGGTGATCGTGGGCGAGACGTTCTATTACTGTCTGTATGCTATCTAAATTCTAATTACCCGAAAAAACTCGGATCTCATCCACTACAAATTTTGGCATGTTGTGCGACGGAAGGAATGCGTTGCAATTTTGTCACAATTGTGACGGTGTTGAACACGTTTGCAACGGATTGCCATCCGTTGCATAAATGGCGTTTCAAAATTTGGGACGGATTAATCCGTCGCAATTGTGACGCAGTTGTAACGTTGTTGCAACGCATGTAATTGAAGTTTTAGTGTGTACCGAAACCGTCACAACAATGTCACAAGTAATGCGTCATAGTACCGTCGTAAGAATGTTGCAACATGTTCGTCAGAAGACCGTGTATAAACCGTCTCTACCTTATTTTTAAGCGTTGATACACCATTGCAACTTATTTGCAACGTTGACCAGCTATAGCGTATCAAATCCGTCGCAAAATATATAATTAATTATAATTTAAATTTAATAAATAAATTAATTAAATATTTCATTTAAATTACCCAACAAAAAATTCGGAAAATTGCAGAACTAACACCAAAATATCAATATCAGAAGGTCGTCCAAAATATTACAATTCTTACAATATCCTAAAAACACAACCGAAAGTTCCAAAATGTTAGGCAAAAAAACATACTAATTAGCATCCAAATCCTCATCTTCGTCTTCATTGTCATCAGCCCTTGGATCCAATGACCGTTGTTGGTAAAGATCAGGCTGAAATTGGGGATGATACACGGACGGAGGTGGTGCTGGCCACAGAGACCTCTGAGAGTAAAAAGATGGTGGCCACGATGGAGTAGGTTGTGATGAAGAAGCAAAGAATCGAGACATAACATCCTGCATAGAAGAAGCAATCGTTGACTGCACTGCTTTGGTCAGCTTTTCTTCTAGGGTCTTCTCCGTACTCTGAATGCATCTTTGAACTTCAGTTTGAATTTCATCACGTAACTCCACTCTCAATTCCTCACGAACCGAAGCTCGCAACTCTTCAGTGTCACGTACCTATAATAAGTGGAAATGTTAAAATTGTTTCAAAATATCGTAAAGTATTCAAACATACAAGTTAGTTCATATAACCTGTGATGTAACACTTGGTTGTAATGTAAATGAGGAATACGGAATGTGTGGAACAATGGTTGCCGAGGGACCAAAAACAAGCGGAAGTTTATCTCTCTGTGAAACCGGTGCGAGCTTACTATAAATGTTCAAATCCTCCTCAAGTGGCACTTTTTCAACACTTGGATTCTGAGTCAAAAAATCTCTGCGTCCAGCCTCCCATTGAGCCTAAACAAAAGAAACATAACGCAACATTCTTTTAATAATGTATAATGAGAAGGATAAGAAATAATTTATTCCACAATCTCCTCTCCGTGTGGAATAAAGTATTCTTCTTTGTCATTCTTTCGCAATTTTTTATAAACTCCCAAAATGTCAGGTTGACCACCATTTGAGATAGCCTGTAAGTAAACAAAAGAAAATGTTACAAATTATAATATTCTACGCACGATTAAAAGCATTAAATAAAATATACTTACGACCATTCCGATGCTTTGTTCCGATCCTTTCATTGGCAATCTTTTTGTTTGTAGCAGCTTTTTTCTCCATTCGTTATCATTCTCAAATAATCCTTTGAGTTTTGCAGCTCCAGAAGGTGTAAGAAATGGTGGCGTGTGATTTGAATTTCTCATTCGACTCAAATGATTACTAATGAGACGTCCACACTTAGCTCTAAAATTTGCCTCAATAGCCATAGTGTGTCTCTCTTCCCAACAACACCAAGTCTTTCACGTTCAAAATATAATAAAGTTAGTCATTTTAAAACTTAGAATGAATCAAATACAAAAAGTAATAAAAGTATTACCCCAAACCTACGAAATCAACGATCATATGTTTCCTGATCAACAATGGACATACTCTTCCACGTGTCTTTGTAGTCATCCTTTATGCATCGAGGTAAAATCCATCCAACAACTTCAGAAGGCTCAAAACTATATGCAATTCAAGTTAGCACACATTAGTTCTATTGATATATGTATGAAAATATTTAAAAATATATAGATAATATACCTATCTTTACCAACTGGTACAATCCAAGGCCTGGTATGATCCATTGAACCTAGATCAGACATTATACTATGAGTAGATGGCCTCGATGGATCCACACATAATGGATTTGTAGGTAGATTATGTACATCCCCTACACCATGAGTGAGATCATGCGGTTCAGTTGCCTCTGGTGGTGCAATAGGCACATCAGTGGGTTCGGTAATTTGTATTTCTGGTGGGTTTTGTACTGGAATAACAGGATCGGGCACTGGGGTTAACTCTTCTTCATCAGAGAGTTCTAGACGGCCTTGGGAATCTATTCGTGTTCCAAGTGTGCCGTCGAAAGTCGGACAATAGGTTTTAGCCAAACCTGTTAAAGGATTAGCCTACAAGTACAAAATTTCGATGACAATTATAAGATAATAAAAATTCCCATGAAAAATAACTAATGAACTTAAATGTTTTAAGCTTTGTCATACCGGACGACTGGAAACCGTTGCCCCTCCTCTGACCGAAATGCCTCCTCTATTAGTAAGAGTACCTTTTCTTGTACGTGGCATATCTATAACATAATATATAATACATATGTTATATGTAAAAATAAAATACAAACACGGATATCTATTGCTGAATATGAGCAATGTGCAGAATCCGTCAGCACCTTACCATCGTCGCTGCGTCGCCTTCGGTCGATTCAATCGCGTTCTCAATCAGAAGGGTTTTCTACTTCTAACCTAATACAGAACACAGTAACAAATGTCGTTTCGATGACACTTGAACAAAATTGTAATCAATTTGTTTAAATGTCGACAAGGTATTGTTTTAATGTAAAATATGTTTTAATTAAACTGATTTTTTAATGACATAAATTATAGTTTATGCATGATTTGTATATTTAAAAAATGTGTTAAAGTTTTTGTTTTTTTCATTAAATTTAAATTAACTTTAAAATAGTTAACATAAAAATATATGCATTACTAGAAAAAGTATTTTCTTAATCTTTCTTTTTATTTATACTTGAAATATATAACAACCAAACATAATTAAAATAACATTAATATAACAACCAAACTTAATTAAAATAACACTAGCCTAGTTGGATTTTGAAGAATATTTTTCAAAAGCATCTCTAGTGTGCTCCTCGTCATTAAAATCATTGTCACTATGAGCAGGCAATTCCATAAAACTGTCATATTTTTATCCACAAAAAAGGGTTTTCAGTTACGACCATGTCAATAGCATTTGTAGGTTTAACAGTGCAAACTGCCGCTAAACCATTAACACACCTTTGAGGGAGTCCAGGAAAGTATGTATAGTAAACTTGTTGTGCCTGTTGTGCTAAAATAAATGGATCATACTTCCTGTACGGTCGATTGATCTTCACCTCAGTGACTCCCAATGTTGGAAGATGGCGAACACGATTCGGATCGAACCATTCACAGTCGAATAAAACTACTGAAATTTTTCTATTGTACTTCCAATGTAATGAAAGTATATCCTTGATAACTCTGTAAAAGTGAACACCTCCATCACTTTTGACATATACACTAGAATTTTGTTTCCACTTACCTTCATCATACGCTTAGGTGTGGAATTTGTAATGATTCACTTTATACTTTTTGAAACGAATAACCTTCACATCAAAACCTCCGCATAGTTCCATTAACCAAGGTACAGACAATTGATTTGGGGTGCAATTCCAAACCTACAATAAATTGTATATATACACATTCATAAATAAATAAGTTGCAAAAAATTAGTAAACTAACAAATTAAAATACTTATTTGTGTTCCCATCCACTCTAAGAAGTTATTTATGCAGAAGTTTTCAACCTCATCATCATTAAGGTTCAACCCAGTTCTCTAAAAATGAGTTTTGTATGCTTGGTAATACTCATCGACTTCCGAAGTATTTGTTAGAATATAATGAGTAGCCTTCAAAAACTCTTGGTTTGACAGAATACGTGTTCCGTTATGTTTTCCACCATAACCTAAGTGATTGTAAATTGAAAATGAATTTGATTGTCCAAGAGTTGGGAGTACCTCATTTCTCTTTGCTTTCTTGGCTTTTGTTGCATGATTCGGTTCTAAATAGTCTGTACCCAAAAAAGAAATTTCTTGAACAATGTATGAGTTCACAATGGTTGCCTCTATACTTGACTTATTAATTTCCATCGTCTTCAATCGATAAATGAATCGTTCAAAAGGATACCTCCATCGATAGTGAACCGGTCCACCAATAAGACCTCATCAGCAATGTGGATAGGAAGGTGCTCCGTTGAATCAAAAAATGATGGCGGAAAATACATCTCCAACTTGCATAATGTTTTGGCTATATTATTTTTCCAATTTGTCATCTGCTGAACATCCAACGACGAGCAACAACAATCTTTGAAGAAAGTACATATTTCTGCAATTGCCTCCCACATAGGATCGGGTAGGAAACCTCTGAGTGCTATTGGCAGTAGTCTTTCTATGAACACGTGTGCATCATGCGTTTTGTAACCGATGAGTTTTCGATGTTGAATATCAACGTGAATATCCACTCTGGAACTGCACTTTTTGATGATCTGCTAAGCAGTACTTTGCTTTTTGTATTAGTTCCTTACCTCGCACAATTCTAGTATTTAACTCCGCTCAATTGCACACCTCTTTGATATCATTCCTACATGAAACTCCAGTATCCTTTGACTTCCCTTTAACACCCATAACTGTGTTGAATAAATTTTCAAAAACATTCTTCTCGATGTGCATCAGGTCAAGATTATGTCTTAATAACATACTTGGCCAATACTCCAACTCCCAGAATATACTTCGTTTAGTCCAATTGTGGGCAATACCAAAACCAGGCAACTATTCTTCGACAGTTTGTTCTTTAATTGGTTTCAAACTACGCACCCGTTCATATATGTCATGTCCGTATCTAAATTGCACTGGTGGATCAAGTTCTACCTTATTCCTTCAAATGATGTAGCGCTACGTCTATATGGATGATCGTAAGGAAGAAATCTTCTACGACAATCGAAGTATGAAACTTTACGACCGTTCTTCAACATAAAAGTTTTTGTGTCTTCCATGTAATATGGACAACCCATTTTACCAGATGTAGACCAACCAGACAACATGCCATACGCTGGAAAGTCTAAAATGGTTCACAACAATGCAGCCCGCATAGTAAAGTTTGTCTTGCGATGAGCATCATACGTGTGAACACCATTTTCCCATACTATCTTTAGGTCGTTTATCAATGGCTTAAGGTAAATGTCAATACGTTTCTTTGGACTGTGAGGACCAGGGATGACAACTGTTAGCCAAAGAAAACGAGTCTTCATACACATCCACGGAGGGAGATTGTAAGGTGTTGTCATAATAGGCCAACATGAATAATTCTTCGATGACATACCAAATGGACTAAAATCCATCAGAGCAGAAAATGTTCACCTCCAAGAGCACATCATCGTCTATGTGTGAAACACGAAGTGTTTCAACTAGCACAAAATGTTCCAAACGTTGAACAATTTGTCAAATATTTCGGAAAAGCAACACATACACATCCTCCGGAGAAGTGTGACTACTATATTGAGAAACTACAAAATTCAGTAGATGGTAACTGGTTTTTGAAAACTTGGTTTGCTAATTTGAACCCTTCTATATGCACACAGACATATGATGAGAGTGGCAGGCGTTAGGGAGTAATGACGACAAATACATAAGAAATGTTTAATCATTTTTTACAGGGTTGTCGTGATCTACCAGTGTGTGCTCTAATTAATTGCACTTATTGATCGTAGCAGGGCATATTGGAGTGAGCGTGTCTCAGAATTTAATAATGTTACTACTTAGTTCTCACCGATAATTAGTGAAAACATAGCTGCAAATTGGAAGATGGCAGAAAACTATCAAGTTATACACATTGATCAAATTGATGGTATAACAAATGTTAGTAATGGCAAAGATGGATTTGGGTTGTAAACATGAGATCAAAAACATGTTTGTGCAAAAAGTGGGATAATCTACATTATCCATGTTCTCATGCTTTAGTTGTTATTACTTCATTTGGTTGGGACGTCAACGATTTTGTCGCACCAGAATACTTATCGGCTACATGTGTTGAAACTTGGTGCAAAGAATTTACAGATATGCCTGATGAAGATGTTTGGGATCATCTTGAAGATGGACCGTATTACATTCCTAATATTTGGTTCGATCACAAAAGATTTTCTAGTTAACGAAAATAACTTGTGTAAACTTTCAAATGTATGTGTGTTATAAGTGTAAAAGTATAATGTTAATGTTTTCTATACGAATGTTACAATCAGTTATAATCACAAATAATACAACCACTCCTTATGATATCTAATGGTAGCTTCATCCATCCGCTCCTTATGATATCCTGATTTGCCACATAAACGACATCGAGTTAGTGTCTCATCGTCTCCATAGTATATCATGCACCCTCCTATGCAGATATCAATTCCAATGTATCCCAATCCAAGCTCGTTACTAGTTTCTTTGTCTGAGAGGAATTGATTGGAACCTTATTCTCACAGTCTAGTAAATTTTGAATAATCCCAATCACGTTGTCAAATGCAGCTTCCGACAATCCGTAATCCACCTTCATTTGGAGTAGTTTTTGTGCGACTGATAATTCGGTTTCACAACTGCAATCATCAAATGCTGGTTCATTACTAGCACGAAGTAAATTATAAAATTTGGCTGCTACGTCATTTGGTTCCTCATTGAAGTTTTCCTCCCTTTGAGTTGGAAAACTAATATTCTGTAGCATTTCTTCAAATCTAATTTCCGTAGGGGGGTCGTTGTTCTGATTGGATGAGCTTCTAATTTCAGAATTGACTCCAAATTTGTTCATCATGGGTGTATCCGAATAGTTATCATACGGGATATCTTCTCCATGCCATGACCAAATGTAGTAGTTTTTTACAAATTCATTGTACAAATGAAACTCAATATTGAATAGATCTTCAAACTTTTTATTCTTGCATTTCTTGCATGGACATCTCATCGTGTTGTTTTCAAATAAAAATCCCTTCTGAATTGAAGATTCAATGAAATGTTTCACTCCTCTCATGTATTCTTCATTGTTGTGAGCTGTATCTACCGAACGTTGAATGTACATCCAACTTCTTTCTCTTGTGAAGTTATTCATCTCTCTTGGTTGTAAACTTTCTATCATTTGTTACATAATTTATAGCAAACAATTCTACTACCAACAAGATATTGTAGCCACGTGAAGGATTGTAATACCATTCAACCAACTTTATTGATATCAACTATCATCCACTCAACATGCAGACATTTACAATATCAACTACCAATCCATCAATATCATGACAATAATACAATATCAACTACAAAGCTATGAACCAACTTGTACCCATCAATAATACAATATCATTACTATGACTTGTCAATTTCCAATCAAGTTGTCTATATCAAAATTTTATTTTATATAACACCCACTAAGTTCATATAACAAAAACATATTCTAAACTAAGTCTGAGCTCCAAGAAGGTGGAGATTTAGAGGTATGTTCTCTATTTTACTATTTTTTGACATGAATTACTTGTGTTGATGATTTGTATTTTTCTTGAATGCTGAGAATGAAGTTACAACGATTTTCTACGCATGACTATGGGTGATTTGGGCAATTTACACATTCCAGTTATAGATGAATATGATAGAGATGAATTGCAAAATCTTTGGAGTGTTTACATAGGTCCATGATGTAATTAGTCAGAACCAAAACTTGTAAGTCATCATCTAGGTATGAATGATATAAATGGTCTTGCTAATTACTCTACCATAGTTAATTATGTGAGTACACCCATATTCAATGATGTAAACATTGGGATGTGTTACAACAACATAGAAGATATAGAGGAAGCATATCAGAACTATGCAGTATCACAAAGATTTGAGTTTACATTTCGTACTATTACCGAAGATCAAATCGTTATGGCATGAAAAAAACATAGAAAAGGATGCAATTGGTTCACTAAATTTAAATATTTGCCTCGATCGAATCGGTGGGAAATTACTGACATCTACAGAGAACATGGTTGTCGCTCAATCAGTAAGAAAAAAGGAAATGTACATATTACTAAAGAATTCATAGGCGGTGAAGTATTGATCATAGTGCAAGAGAACTATTGTCTAACTCTAGGCCAAATTAAGGATTTAATGGAGTCTAAGCTTGGTTACGATATAAGTTACTGTCTCGCTTGGCAAGCTAGACAATGGGCTATCGAAACCACATTCGGTGACTGGGATGAATCTTTCATTAAATTACTTCGATTTGTGCAAGCTATTGACGAGTCAGACCCTGGACATTTAATTTGTTGGGAAGAAACGATATAGGAGGCAGAGCTAAGACAATAGATAGAGTTTTTTGGTCATTTAAACATGCTATTTTTGGATTTTCATATTGTAGACCGGTAATATGCATTGATGTCGCACCTATGCTTGGCAACTATGATGGGACACTAATTATGGCGGTGAGTTTTGATGGAAATAACAACTTAGTGCCATTGGCGTACGGGTTAGTTGAATCTGAGAATAATGACAGTTGGACTTGGTTCATTGTTTGCTTAAAATCAGGTGTCGCCATTTCAGATGGTGTTTGTCTGATAAGTTCCTCCTAAGTGGCACAAATTGCGCTTAGTACAGAAGAATGGTCACCTCCAAGAGCACATCATTGTCTCTGTGTGTTTCAACTAGCACAAAATGTTCCAAACGTTGAACAATTTGTCAAATATTTCGAAAAAGCAACACATACACATCATCCGGAGAAGTGTGACTACTATATTGAGAAACTACAAAATTCAGTAGATGGTAACTGGTTTTTGAAAACTTGGTTTGCTAATTTGAACCCTTCTAAATGCACACAGACATATGATGAGAGTGGCAGCCGTTGGGGAGTAATGACGACAAATACATAAGAAATGTTTAATCATTTTTTACGGGGTTGTCGTGATCTACCAGTGTGTGCTCTAATTAATTGCACTTATGATCGTAGCAGGGCATATTGGAGTGAGCGTGTCTCAGAATTTAATAATGTTACTACTTTGTTCTCACCGATGATTAGTGAAAACATAGCTGCAAATTGAAAGATGGCAGAAAACTATCAAGTTATACACATTGATCAAATTGATAGTATAGCAAATGTTAGTAATGGCAAAGATGGGATTTGGGTTGTAAACATCATATCAAAAACATGTTCGTGCAAAAAGTGAGATAATCTACATTATCCATGTTCTCATGCTTTAGTTGTTATTACTTCATTTGGTCGGGACGTCAACGATTTTGTTGCACCAGAATACTTATCGGCTACATGTGTTGAAACTTGGTGCAAAGAATTTACAGATATGCCTGATGAAGATGTTTGGGATCATCTTGAAGATGGACCGTATTACATTCCTAATATTTGGTTCGATCATAAAAGATTTTCTAGTTAACGAAAATAACTTGTGTAAATTTTCAAATGTATGTGTGTTATAAGTGTAAAAGTATAATGTTAATGTTTTCTATACGAATGTTACAATTAGTTATAAACACAAATAATACAACAAATTAAAAATAAACAATATGATATTTTTTAACTATTGAAAAACATTTGTGATACAATAGTAACTATTCAATTTGATACACACTGTGACGGTCTTGTAACGAGATAAAAACTTGTGTATCGAATCCGTCTCAAATCCGTTACAAGAACACCCAAAATAATTTATAATTTTTGCAACGAGTTAGAGACACATGTGTGACGGTTTTGTTAAATACAAATTTGCGACGGTATTGCAACGGCGTTGCAACAACATTTATAAATGTGTTACAAATCCGTCACAAGGGCGTAGCAGTGTTGATACATATTAGAAACGAATCTGTACATGCGTCTCAAGGGTGTCGTCAAAAGTCAAAAACTTGTGACGATCTGTGACGCTTTTGTAATGTACCGTCACAAATATGTTACTAAATCGTCTCAAGTTTTTTAAATGTGTCGCTAACCCGTCACAACAAATCCGTCGCATAACTTACCAAAATTTTTAGTGATCGGATTAGCGGGTCAGTTCGGATAATGCCCACCCCTAGTTCTCAGCGGTGACGATGATCACATTTTTGGCAACAACAATATCACACACAAAAAATTGAAAATTATTTGATGTATGTGTATGGTGGTTTATAATGTATGTAAAGTAATGTACGTATATGGTGCAATGTATGTAAAGTAGGGATGAGACAGATCTCCTGTAGTTCCCCGCAAGTAGGGGTGTAAACGAGCCGAGTCGAGCATCAACGTGTTTGAGCTCGGCTCGTCTTATTTTTCTGCTGTTCGAGCTCGGGCTCGAGCTCGACGAGCTTCAAAATATCTTGCTCGAGCTCGGCTCGAAATTTTTTTGACTACTCGAGCTCGGCTCGCGAGCTTGGCTTGAAATATTAAAAAAATCACGAGTCCCACACGAGCTCGACAAAAGCGGGTTTCCCTCGAAATCTTTTTAATAACTCGAACTCAATTAAAGCTCGCGTTTCATCTCAGCCAAAAGGCCAAGAGATGACTGAATTTTTGAGTGGAAGGGTTCGAATTTTATATAACTTTCTCTACTGATTCCTCCTACCGTCGAGCGATGTGGGATTATGGTCCGCGGATCCTTCATTGTTTTTTCCGCGGGCCCTTAATAATTAAATTTAATTATTTAAGGTCCGCGGAAAAAAATAATTAAGGGTCCGCGGAACTAGATTACATTTTGCTATAGTCTTCATCTTAAGGTATAATAATTTTTATTTGTATAAGTGTGTTTTCCATACTAGTCCACAGGCATTTTAGATATATGTAGACATGTTCCATTCCACATGTTAAATCGACTCACTAATGTAGTTCAGCCGTGTGCATTTGGTTGGTGCTTTTTGCTTTCATTTCTTGGGGTGTTATGTTTCACACTTTATAAAAGATGATAAGAACAGATGCTTGTACAAAACGAAATAGGTAATGTGTATGCCAAAATTATCAGTAACTGGCAACTGTATTATACAAATATTTATAATACAAATACATAAATTTGAGTATTAAATGAATTCTAAACAATTATAAATTTTTAAACAAATTAATCAAATAAATATAAAACAATTAAAACAAACTATCATTATATGTATTATAAATATCATATTCATATTCGAGCATATAATCGAGCCTTAATCGAGAAGGTAAACGAGCTGTTCACGAACATAAACGAGTCGAGCACCCCTCTGCTCATGTTCAACTTGTTTATTAATCGAGCTGAGAAACCGTGCTCAAGCTCCGCTTGTTTATTATCGAGCCGAGCTTTGACCGAGCTTTGACCGAGCTTGCTCGCGAGTAGCTCACGAACGCTCGGCTCATTGACACCCCTACCCGCAAGGGCCTGTAGTTTAAAAGTATAGTGGAAGTACAACATGATGCTGCTGCCACTAAATATGAAATTAAGAATGGGCCTTTTTTTAAAAAAAAATTAATTATTTTATTTTTATTTTTTTTGAAATTGGTCAAGGAATGGACAATTCTCATTCTCAAGCCAATTAATTTATTCCCCTCTACCCTACCCCGCAGAACCCCTGCCCTGCCCCCATCAGGAATCGAACTCGGGTTGGCTCCAGTGGTGGCCCTTTTGGCTCCGGCTCTTACCAACTGAGCTAACCCCTGATGGGTTAAGAATGGGCCTTCACCTGCCCATGCATTCGCGAAGTAGATGAACTGCAGGTGCAGCCTGAACCTTTCCCTCAGTTGTTTCAAGAGCTTTGATGTTCTCTTTGATGTTTTCTTCAAGTTGCAAGAGTTCCGTTGCGTAACGAACTTCCAAAGAAATTGAACAACAGGATACTTAAAGTTAGTTCGTTAATATATATAGGGAAAGAAGAGAATATGGTGTAGAAAAATAAAATAGAGATTTACTGGGGAAAACAGACTCACCAGAAATATTATTAGTATCCATGGGAAAATCTTGGCCACCCGCACCAACCTCGCTTATCGAAGGAATCAGCCCTGTGTGATTTAATACGAGAAAATTCAGAAGGATTCATACATAGTGTCATATACAATGTGAATATCTTAATAGTGTTGAAGAGCCCCTGATTTACCTGAAGCATCATCATCCTGAGCATCCAATCCAACCTACACAGCCATAATGAAACGGTTAGCATTTCATCGGAGCAACAAGAATTTCCTTACCAAGCTTACGGACAACTGATAGAACTTTTCAAGTTGATATTATAAAAAGTCATTGAGAATATGTGCTCAACATTCACAACTACGACTAAGTTACTTAAACAGAAGATAAGGAAGGCGTAAAGAAAATTTTACTGCGTAGAAAGTTGCTCATTTAAAGCAGGTCGCACTGATTGCTGCAAAACCAAGACTTAACAGGTGAGTTTCGATAAATGCAAAAAATATTATAGATAAAAATATAAATGAAAAAATTATTTCTCACTGGGTTCGTAAATAAAGCATTTGTCAAGCTGCCATCTGCTTGTTGTGGATTTAATAGAACTGAGTCATCGAATCAGAATAAAACGGGGTATATCATTGGCAAGATTTACTATCTGTATCCAACAAAAAAGTAAACGACTTGCAACAAGAGCAGTCAATTTTAAGGACTGTATCTAAACCAAAACTAACCCATTGGAATTTTAGTATGGAACTTACCAGCCACAAGAGTGGCCCATGGATTGGGCAGTGGCTCCAACTTGGGAGATAAAACCCTACCAACGGATTCAGAAATTGTGATCGATTCCCTAATGGGTTCATTAGGAGGAGTGGTTTAGCAAATGCGTTGGTTATCGCTTCTACATCCTCCTGAATGTTTGAAAACACTCTACTGAACTCCATGCTATTGATCTGAAATGCCTCCTGCATCAGTTTGGGGTTTCTAGCAAGTTGAATTCCTGCGTGAGAATCTCGTCATCATTAAATATTTGTTTCAGCCTCTGATGTTGATCAACAGTTTCCCTTACACGAGGATTTTCCTTAATCATCAAGCGCAGGATCTCAGGAGTCATCATGTCAAGTATCTCCTCAGGATTCTGAACTATTTTCTCTTGGCAATCCAATTCAGCAGCACAACATTTAGGACATAGAACCAGTGGGTAGTCACCCAAAGTGCCATTAGCAGCTGAAGCGACAGTAACATTTGGTTCCATGTCCTCCGGACCCGATCTAGTAACACTCCTATCAGGTGAACTGAAGTCAGTTGAATCACTAGAATTTGCATTAAGTGCAAAAGCAGCTGGGGCAACATTGACACTCAAATCCACTCCAGTCGAATCTGAATAACGAACCATAAGTATCATAGAGCCTTCTCTAATACCTGTAAGACGCCGAAATTATCAATACGTCAGAGTATTCTCCAAAAATGTGCATATTTGTAACATATTTTGAGAACCATAAACAGTCGATTGATACCTACATAACGGCCAATGAAAAAGAAATACTACGGGTACGGCTCATCCCAAAAATCGAGCGCTAAAAATTTAAATCTGTTGTATCTATATCATGTTACAGAATTTAGCAGAACTTCCGACGATAACATACATTTACATAAGGACCAACACCATAAACAAAATGCACAACACGATAAACATTGTAAAATTTCTCCACCGCTTTCACACTTAATGACAAAAGATCTCAAAAAATACCCTAACCATCGATCTTAAAATAAAATATTTAGGACAGATTACTATCTGATTTCGAAAAAATGAACGTACATAATTAAGAAATGTTTTTTACCATAGCTTTCGAGAGTCTGATGATTATGTAAAATCTGGCAATGGTGAATCAACACCAGCTCATCAACAGGCACATTCAATTTCTCATTAATCAGAGCTTTCAACTCCTCCACAGTCCCAACCAGCCGCACATTGATAGTTACTATCAATCCCATCACGTTATAAATGTCAAGACTCACTCTCTCTGACTCACATGCAACGATCGGGTCTCTATCCACTGCCGCCGCCATTTTTTACCTGCGTGCAACAAAATTGAATTGAACACCAAATCAAACAAACATGTTAGAAAATTGTGAAATCACTGGAGATGAAAATGCATTCGCGTGATTTACTCACCTGGGGTTTGGGACTACGATTGAAGAGGATGATATTTGGGAATATAGTCGGCCCAGAAATTTCGCGATCACAGGTTGCGGGAAATAAGGATGTCGAGATGGCGATAGCTGATGCGTGTCAGGAATTTATAGTTCTTCAGTAAACACTAATCAGAAGCCGCCACGTCATCATTAATCCCAGTTTTGTCCAAAAGGATTTTGAAACAAGATAACTTTATTATTGCCATAAAAAAGTTCATTTTATTATTGAGAATTAAATCAGGCTAATTAAAGAGTTTACTTTTAGTTGATTAAATGCTATTATTATTTTTGTTAATCTCATTATTATCAGTTGGATGTGTTTGTTGTTAATCTTATTAATTTCATTTCTAAGAAAATATATGAAATAGACAGTAAGTTTATGTGAGTCGGAATCACATCATAACCATTTTTAAAATTTTAAATTCAACAATAGATATTCATAATTGTCAATCTCAAACACTCAATGATTTTTTCTTATTCTCTCACAAATTTATAAAAATTTACTCTATATTTAGACTATTTAAAATAATGATAGATATAATGTCATTTTATTTTACAAAACTAAATATCTTCTTAGAATCTAACCCATATTTTATAGTTTATCTTGATACAAATTGCAATCTATTGTTCACAACTCATATTAAAATATTTATAGTTGGCCACATCACGTGTGCATCACGTGCAAAACACGTGCAAGTCACGTGCTTCATTAATGTGTTGGCACAATCTTAACCGTGATAAAGTGACACAATAACATAAGATTTAAATAATAATTATTATAATAGGCTACATGTTAAATTTGTTGTAAATATCATAAAACAATTTTATCAGCAATATAAATTCAAGCAAGCTTTAACCCATTTAACACACTTTCATTCTCATGAGTGGACTACTGTTCTCATTCTCTATAGTTATGAATTGTAATCCAAATACTCGAAAGAAATTGAAGCCAAAGAGATCGCACAAGCAAGTATTCAGTTATGGTGAAGCCCAAAATATCAACGTCAAGCAAGTTCTCATTTTCATGAAGATTCAACTCAATAAAATTTGTACTCAACAATGGAGTTCGGTCATAATGTCGATTTTGCATATGATGACAATTTTGGATACACTGTATAAACAAACCAGAATACAAAGACTGAAGAAAATAAGATATTCGGTGCAAAACTTATGGCACCATTTTACTGAACTTGTTAATTATTTTAACACACAGTCACATACACACCTCTTTACACATTTTGAATTCAAACCACTTAATACAAATAACTTATTTAAACACACAGATTAATATACTTAACTAAAAACTCTACTAAGCATACATAAATATAATGAATTTACTCCACAATTACCTCCTAAACTCATTGTATAATCTTCACAAGACCAATCTTCTCTCGAAGCTCCAGGAACTTGACTCGCCCCAGAGGCTTTGTAAGAATGTCTGCAAGCTGCTCACATGTACTTACATGATCCACTTCAATTCTACCTTCATCAATACACTCTCTAATGAAATGGTACCTTGTATCAATGTGTTTTGAGCGATCGTGATATACCGGATTCTTACACAAAGCAATGGCTGATTGATTATCAATCAATAACTTCACCTTCTGCGGTTTTGTCTCAAGAAATTCAGCAAGCAGCCGGCTAATCCATACTCCTTGGCATGCTGCAGTAGCCGCAGCAATGTACTCAGCTTCACATGAAGATAATGCGATAGTCTTCTGCTTTTGTGAATTCCAAGCGATAAGATTCCCATCTAAGAAGAAAAACGTGCCGCTAGTACTTTTTCGATCATTTATATCCCCAGCTAAATCACTATCACAGTAACCAACAATCTCATTTTTCGATCCATTACCCCGTTTATAGCAACATCCATAATTCTTTGTGCCACAAAGATACCTCAAGATTTGTTTCACAGCAGCCATATGTTGTGTAGTAGGAGCTTCCATGTATCGACTAACAATCCCAACAGAATATGCAAGGTCGGGTCTGGTGTTCACCAAATAACGCAATGAGCCAACTATTTTTCGGTACTGAGTAGCATCAACAAGAGGGCTTTCATCTTCCTTAGTCAGTTTTAGTCTACTCTCCATAGGGACTTGGCACTGATTACAACCCTCCATACCTGATGTTTCAAGAACTTTACAAGCATATCTGAACTGACATAGCATTATGGCACCAGTAGTTGCTTTACCTCAATACCAAGATAGTAAGAAAATAAACCAAGGTCACTCATGCTAAACATCTTCATCATCTGACCTTTAAACTCAACTATATTACTAACACTTGAACCAGTTATTATCAAGTCATCCACATATACCCCAACCAATAAAAAATGATCTCCATTCTTTCTCCGATACACTGCATGTTCCAAAGCATTCTTCTTAAACCCAAGTGCTACTAGTGTGTTGTTCAATTTTGAATTCCAAGCTCTTGGTGCTTGTCTCAAACCATATAATGCTTTATGCAGTTTATATACCAAATGATCAAGTTTAGTATCAATAAAACGTGGAGGTTGCTGGACATAAGTCTCTTCAGTGAGTTGGCCATTCAAAAAAGCAGACTTGACGTCCATATGATGTACTTCCCATCCGGCTTTCGCAGCAAGAGCTATTAATATACGAACTATCTCCATACGAGCCACCGGAGCAAACACCTCCTCAAAATCAACACCTTTTCGTTGTGCATAACCCTTTGCAACTAAACGAGCTTTATGTCGAATAACTCTTCCATTTTGATCTCTCTTCACTTTGAAAACCCACTTTAACCAATAGCACGATGTCCAGCAGGTAACTCTGTTAGGTTCCATGTAGCATTTTCATTGATTGAGCGCATCTCATCCTCCATTGCGCGCTTCCAACACTCCTCTTTTAAAGCCTGTTCAACGCTAGATGGCTCGTCCGCTGCTATCAAATACAAATGGTCAGTTTTAGTATTCATCATTTCAAAGGTTTCATCATAAATATCTGATAATAATCGATATCTCATCGGTGCACCATCCGAACTAGAAGAAGTGACGTTTAGTTTTTAGGGGTATCCTAATCACAAGTCAAAAACAATTTATATTTCTAGGGATGACCTAGAGTCGAACCCAAGAGATGCTACAAACTAATTAACTAGGATGCACTACTTAGTTATCTAAAAGGATTTGGGGGATTTGGTTTTTAAGTTTTGTTGGTTCAATCAAACTAAGCTAAACGATTTAGATAACAATCAATAAAATGATTTAGGGATTCAATCCTCCTTAGGCTAGGCAAATTTCCATGCAAACAATGTTAAGATTTCTTATGAATGAACTTAGTTAATTTCCCTAGGTTATCCTTAATCCCTTAACCAATTTCAACCGTCGTTCCATCATTGGTTAGGGACTAGGTAAGTGACACGGTTCTCAAACCATCGCTCTATTGAACCGTGTATCTCCTATGTCCCATAATCTCAACCCATCGGTCTATTGATCGGTAACATAGGAGTTTTCAAAATAAAACCCATCTACATAATCATACATCATCATCATGCATGTAAGATCACATAAATATTCATGAAATGGATAGTGAACATCACAACATCAATCATCATTGAATGAAACAATGTCACATTAGATAAGATGGTGGACTAGGCATTTCATCAAACACTTAGAGCACATCAAAATGATAAAATATCCATTTCATAAGGGAATCAACTAAAACTTCATTCAATATGCAAAAATAGTTGTTTACATAGTAAAACCTAGCCTAAGGGATCATGAGATCCCCAAACCTAGCACTACTCACACCTCATACTAAAAATAAAAGCAACAACAATAAAAATGCTTGAAAACATGAAATAAATCGCAAACTAGAGTTGTGTAGGAGATGTGGATGCTTGATCTTCACTCCAAGGTCTTCAATCCTCCAATAGCACTTGATCTTCAAAAATCGAATTTTAGGGTTTTAGAGTCGAGTTCCGAAGTCAAGCCCCCATCTCGAAATGGTCAAACAGTTTATATGGCTCGAGGTCCTCTCCCTAGCAAAAATGCACCCGGCCGAGCAAGACATTTGTGGGAGACTCTGCTCGGCCGAGCAGATGTTCCTCTGGCCGAGCAAGACATACGTGGAGCAGTTTGAGTCCTCGGCTGGTCAAATTCTGCTCGGCCGAGTTGATTTTGGTCAGCCCGAGCAGAATTCTGCTCGGCCCGATGAAAATTCTCTGAACATCCTTGTATCAATCCTTGCTAACTCCTAGGCCGAGCAGAAAAGTCCTCGGGCGAGCAGATCTTTTCAGGTGTGATCCCCTGCTCCGGTCGGCCGAGCAACTTTGCTTGAGTAACTCTGCTCGGCCGAGCAGATCACTGCTCTGCTCGGTTGGCTTCTTGCACTTGCTCGTCTGGACTTCATCTTTACTCGGGAGAGCAGAATCAACTTTAGGCAACTTGACTTGTAATTTCATCCATTTTGCTCCATCTTGTGCTTTGTACTCTCTTTGATAAGGTTTGAATAAAATCTGCATTAAACACACAAAGAGTATCAAATTCTTCACAAAATAATCGAAAACTAGCAAGAGTTAAGCATAGGAAGTGTACAAATACTAGCGTATTTGCACACTTATCAAACACCCCACACTTAATTCTTGTTCGTCCCGAACAAGTTAGCATGAAAGAGCAAATGATGCGTGATAGAACTCATGAGTAATTCAAAGATCAATCAACTAATATGAGAGTGAAAATCAAGCACCAAGTGAAAGTTAACAAACTAAGAAATGAAATGCAAGCTATAAACTACTCCTAACTCATTTTCGTAGGAATCACGGATGCATTTAGCGTATGCATCAAGCCTTTAAACCTCTAGGCTGCCCTAGAGGACGAGTTATAGTCTCGTGAGAGTTTTCAGAAAAGGAATACTCACAAATCCCGTTCACAATCAACCATTTTAGCATAAAGAACCGTAATGCGATTGCTAAACAAGCCGTAAGTCAAGTTAGGGTTAAAAAGATATGAAAATGCACTCCCTACTCATATCACACAAGATATCAAGAATCATGTCAAACCCTTATAGAGCAAACACTCATAGATCCAACCCTTATAATAGCCATCATCAAAATCCTATTCTGCTCTACTCTCATGCACAATTCACAAAGAAGATTTAGCACGCATAAAGTTTATCAAATCAATCACCTATGCTTGCGAGGGCAAGTCCATAAGCTCATGATCTAAAGCTCATTCTCAAGCATTAGACTACACGCCATAATCCGTAAGAGAAGAGGAGCTTTGACAACAACGGATATGAATCACACAAAGAATTCTCAACTAGCTCACGCAATAAATGCAAGGGTCTTCCCTTAGACAATTCAAGCAATTTAACACAAAGCTCCATTCACAAACATGCTCACGATATGCTTGCAAGACACAAAGACAAGGATCAAGGAGGGGATTTTATCATATTTTCTCTTATTTCTAACATGCAAGCTTTATATACACACTTTTTTTTCTTCGTTGCCATGTAAGTACTTTCGAGGGGGAAATTACCTTCCTAACCCCCGGCACTTACAATGGCTTTTCTTTGATTTTCTTTTCTCTCTTTTTTTTTTATATTTTTTTCTTTTTGAGAAAACTAATGTTGCATAACCCCACACTTAAAACTTGACAATGAGTCTAACTTGCGATCAATGGACATGCAAGCAAAGGAGACTATCGTGCAAACATTTTTTATCAGTCTAAGGTCACCTAAGAGCAAGCAAGACATCCTAAGCATTTTTCATTTTTTTAAAATTTTTGTATATGCTCACTAATTTCAACTTTTATAAACTATGCATAGAGAGAGCGTACTAAAGTCAATTGATTCAAGCTAGAATAAGGGTCAATTCATACAAATGATGCATCATTTAGGGAATCCAATCATCAAGAAACATTGTGATCAATTTTTGGATATGTACACTTCTCAATCGGTCATGCTCATCAAATGTATGGCTTTATTTAGCAACCTTATTTCCAAATTATCATCAAAAATGTAGGATGAAAGTGATATGTCAAGTAAATGTCTATGCTCAAATGTGATTCAATGATTGATGAAATGAAGCATTAAAAGTATGAATGCATGCATACTACCCACCCCACACTTAAAAATTTGCTTAGTCCCTAAGCAATCGAGTAAAAGCATAAGAGAAAGATCAAGAAACTTCTCTCGTGTGAAGGAAGACTAGTATGCATCCATGCTTGCTCCAAGTGCTCCTCTTGTCATGCATGCTTGGTTGTGGCACAACACTAAAACTCACAAAGATATTAATAGAGTGAAATAAAGGTGAGTTAATAAGACAATCATTAAACCAAGCCAAACCAAGCATATATAATGAGGTATGAAGTTATCCAACTTATGAAGTATTCAAGATGACAATAAACATCAAGTTTGAATAACCTCAAAGTAAACACACCAAAGAGTAGCAAGCTCCACTCAAAACATAATTCATAAGAAAACACTAGCAAGAGTGAAGCAAGCAAGCAAGTTATTTAGCATGGTGTGCTTCTCCTCGGGAAGAGGTGTATTGCTCGGCCAAGCAATCAACTCGGCCGAGCAGAATTTTGTGCTTCTCTGTAGCTCGGCCGAGCAACTTAGGTTTACCTCCTTTGATCCTCTTTGTGCTCGGTCGATCACTATTCTACTCGGCCGAGCAGAATTTTCTGATCCAAAGTTGCACTTTTCCAAATTGTCTAAGTGTTGAAAGTTGCTCGGTAGAGGAAGTTATCTGCTCGGCCCGGCCAAAAATCACTGATCTTTTTGGTATCGATTTTGGTACCTTGCTCGGGCGGGGGAATAAGATGCTCGGCAGAAGAGATTTCCATACTTAGGATATTTTCACCATGGTTCACCAAGGAAATCTACTCGGCTGACTTATTATGTTGCTCGGCCCCATTAAAATCCTCTGAAAGTTTTGGTATCAAAATTTGATATTCTGCTCGGCCGACTTGGAATTTGCTCGGGAGAGCAGATTTTAGGACTTAGCTAACTTTCATTGATCAGGAAATCCGCTCGGCCGACTGAATCTACTGCTCGGCCAGAGCAATTTTATCTGCTCTTCTTGTTGATTGATTTCTGCTCGGCTAAGAAGTGGCTTGCTCGGCCTAGGAGGATTTCGGAAATAGGGAACTTATGCCTCAATGTGGAATTTCATGGAAAACTTAAGTCCTAGGCACATCTAAAAGTTCTATCCCCTAGGCAAGAAATCACCCCACACTTAACTCAAATCATATTCACAAAGTCATGCAAGTTAAGTGATACTTCAATCAAGCAAACAATCAATCTATAACCACCTATTGCAAGCACAATCATTCATTCAAGTCATCAATCATTAAAGCAATTAAAGGATAGGGGCATGACACTTACTAGCCTAGTTTAACGTCTTGGCTAAGACGTAGCTGGATCTCCTACCCAATGATGCACTTGAGAAGTTCTAATCCATTCTTCTCAAGTGATTTCCATTCTTTTCTCAAGTGGCATCATTGAGCTTGAATTTGTCAAGCTCCATCCCTTTTGTTCCATGGTAAGTCTTGATTCGGTGCCCATTTGCCTTGAAGGTGACACCCTCATTGTTCAATAATTCTACATGGCCATCATCAAAGACCTTAACCACTTCAAATGGTCCCGACCACCTTGATTTTAGCTTGCCCGGGAAGAGTCTAAGCCTTGAATTGAATAGAAGCACATAATCTCCCTTCTTGAAGCTCTTCCTAGTGATCCTCTTGTCATGCCACCTTTTAGCTCTTTCCTTATAGATTTTAGAGCTCTCATAGGAATCCAAACGGATTTCCTCAAGCTCATGGAGTTGAAGCTTCCTCTTTTCTCCCGCTTTGTTCAAGTCAAAATTTAGCTTTTTGATTGCCCACATAGCCTTGTATTCCATCTCCACGGGGAGATGGCATGACTTTCCATAGATTAGCCTATATGGAGACATCCCAATAGGTGTCTTGAAAGCGGTCCTATAAGCCCATAAGGCTTCATCTAACTTTGTCGACCAATCCTTTCTTGAGCTCCCTACGGTCTTTTCTAGAATGGACTTGATTTCACGGTTTGAGACTTCCACTTGCCCACTAGTTTGGGGATGATAGGGAGTTGCAATCTTGTGGAAGATCCCATATTTATGGAGCATGACCTCTAAATGCTTTTCTTTGAAGTGAGTTCCATTGTCACTTATGACGGTTCTAGGAGTTCCAAACCTAGGAAATATCACCTTCTTGAAAAGCTTTGAAACCACTTTGGCATCACAAGTAGGGGAGGCTATGGCTTCTACCCATTTTGAAACATAATCAACTGCCACAAGGATGTATTTGTTTCCATACGAGGATGGGAAAGGTCCCATGAAATCGATGCCCCAAACATCGAAAATTTCAATCTCAAGAATGCCCATTTGGGGCATTTCATCCCTCCTAGAAATATTTCCAGTCCTTTGACATGGATCACAAGCTTTTACAAATTCATAAGCATCCTTGAACAAGCTAGGCCAATAGAATCCACATTGTAGCACTTTAGATGCGGTTTTGGAAGAAGATCCATGGCCACCATAAGGGGAAGAATGGCACCTCTCAAGTATTCTCTCTTGGTCATCCTCGGGGATACACACTCTATAAATCCCATCCACACAAAGCCTATATAGATAGGGGTCATCCCAATAGTAGCGGTTGGAGTCATAGAGGAATTTCTTCGTTGATTGTAGCTTAGGTCCTCGGGTATAACTCCGCAAGCATGGTAGTTTACTAGGTCTGCATACCATGGGGCTTGGGACGTGTCTAGACTTAGCAAATACTCCCCTACAAATGAATCTTCAATGGGGGCATCTAAGGAGTTCATTGGGTTCATTGGCTCTAATCTAGACAAGTGATCCGCTACTACGTTCTCCACACCCTTCTTATCTTTGATCTCTATATCAAACTCTTGGAGAAGGAGTACCCATCTAATTAGCCTAGGCTTGGCTTCCTTTTTGGACACAAGGTACTTGATAGCCGCATGATCGGTATACACTATTGTCTTTGATCCTACAAGGTATTGCCTGAATTTTTCAAAGGCATACACTATGGCTAACATCTCCTTCTCCGTGGTTGAGTAGTTTTCTTGGGTAGGATCTAAGGCTTTGCTAATGTAGTAGATGACATGAAGCTTCTTCTCCACTCTTTGTCCTAACACCGCTCCAATAGCGGTGTCACTAGCATCACACATCATCTCAAAAGGCAAGTTCCAATCCGGTGGTTGGATGATCGGGGCACTAACCAAAGCCATTTTAGAGTTTCGAAAGCTTTCAAGCAAGATCCATCAAAATTGAACTCTACTTCATTGCATAGGAGGTTAGTGAGGGGTTTGGCTATCTTAGAAAAATCCTTGATAAACCTACGATAAAAACCCGCATGCCCTAGGAAGCTCCTTATTCCTTTCACATCCCGTGGTGGAGGAAGTTTCTCTATCACTTCAATTTTAGCTTTATCAACTTCAATCCCTCTTTTTGACACCCGATGCCCTAGAACAATGCCTTCTCTTACCATAAAATGGCATTTTTCTCCAGTTAAGAACAAGATCAACTTCAATGCACCTTGCCAAAACCTTAGCAAGGTTACTCAAGCAATCATCAAAGGAGTACCCATGGACTGAAAAATCATCCATGAATACTTCCATTGACTTTTCTAAAAATTCAAAAAAATAGCCATCATGCATCTTTGAAAAGTACCCGGCGCATTACACAATCCAAAAGGCATCCTCCTATAAGCAAATGTGCCATAAGGGCATGTGAAAGTTGTTTTCTCTTGATCATCCGGGTGGATTGGGATTTGGAAAAATCCACTATATCCATCTAGGAAACAAAAATACTCGTGTCCCGATAACCTTTCTAGCATTTGATCTATGAAAGGTATCGGGAAGTGATCTTTCTTAGTAGCCTTATTGAGTTTCCTATAGTCCACACACATTCTCCACCCGGTTACCAAACGGGTGGGGATCAATTCATGCTTATCATTTTGAATTACGGTTAAACCTCCCTTTTTAGGTACTACGTGAATGGGACTAACCCATTCCGAATCGGGGATAGCATAAATGATCCCCGCTTCCCTAAGTTTTGTTACTTCCTTTAGGACTACTTCCCCTAGCTTAGGATTTAAACGTCTAAGAAATTCACGGCTAGGTTTAGCATTCTCTTCTAACCTAATCCTATGCATGCAAATTTGTGGGCTAATTCCCTTCAAATCATCAATAGAATGTCCAATAGCACCACTATACATTTTCAGCACATGCAACAATTTACAAGTCTCTTCCTCATTCAAAGAAGCTTCAACAATCACCGGTAAAGTCTCATTGGGTCCTAAGAATTCATACCTTAGATTTGGTGGGAGTTGTTTCAACTCCACACCAAATTCCTTACCTTTCTCCTCCTTGACTTTCCTCTTCAAGTGTTGCCTCTTTGAAGGCATCCTCATCCTCATCAAGTGACATTAATGACGCAAATGACTCACTAGGCTCATCTTGCCTTAACAACTCAAACTCAAAAGCGGTTAAATCATCAAATGAAGAGAACACATCACAAGAATCAAATGCCTCAATCATATGACATCCCATAGAGTTGCTAGGTGAGTTTAACATTTTTCTTAAGTGAAATTTTATTTCTCACACCCTAGGTTCAACTCTATAGTCCTTCACCACAATCTATCACGGCTTTCACCGTATTTAAGAAAGGCCTTCCTAGGATTATTGGGATCTCATGCTCCTCATCCATTTCCAACACATAAAAGTCTACGGGAACAAGGAATTTCCCGACTCTAATGGGTACATCCTCTAGTATACCCTTAGGTAATCTAGAAGATCTATCCGCTAGGCGTAGACTAATGGATGTAGGAGTAAGATCTCCCATGTCAAGCTTTTTAAACAATGAAAATGGCATTAAAGATATGCTTGCTCCTAGGTCACACAATGCACTAGCTATGTTTATATCACCAATATCAATAGGAATAGAGAAAGAACCATGATCATGAGACTTCCTAAGCATGTTTTGTTGAATAATTGCACTACAATTTGCATCTAAAGCAACATGATCAATTTCACACATTTCACGCCTATGTGATATAATATCTTTCAAAAACTTTGCATAATTAGGCATTTGTGTTAATACCTCGGTGAAGGGGATGGTCACTTGGAGCTTCCTTATCATATCTCCAAATCTCTTGAAGTGTGCATCCTCCTTCTTTTTCCTTAGCCTTTGTGGGAAGGGCACTTGAGGAATGTACGGTGGAAGTTCTTGTGTGCCTTCACTTTCTTTGGGAGCTTTAGAGGCTTGAGCATCTCCATCTTTCTCGGTTATTGGCTCTTCATTGGCTTTTTGGTTAGTGGGAACTTGAGCTTCATCCTCGGTTGGGGTTCCTCTAAGACCTTCCCGCTCTTCAAGGTTATTGCGTTGATAGTTTCGGATGAATTTACGTCCGGTTGGGAAGGTAACTTGCCTTGATACCTTGAGGAGGAGGAGGTTTGTTGTGCCAATTGGGTCTCGAGCATCTTATTATGCGCTTGAAGTTGATCGAATTTTTGCTCAAACTTGTGCTCTAACCTTTGTATCATGAGTTGAGTGTCCTTTTGTTGTTGAGCATATAAGAGTTGGGTGTCCTTTTGTTGTTGAGCTTGGGTGGCCGCCATTTGAGCCATCAAAGCTACTAGAGGGTCTTCATTCGGAGGAGGAGGAGGAGTGTCCTCTTGTCTAGGTGCATACCCTTGGTGTTGAGAGCTACTTCCTTGGAATTCTCTTCTTGGATAAGTTCCACTCCCTTGTTGATTACTTCTTTGTTGAGGAGGAACATAGCTTGATGGATTCTTAGCTTGGAATGTGCTTTGAGAAGCCCTTTGATCATTTGAGTATGGAGTTTCCTTTGGTATGCTTGATCTCATAAAACCGCACTTGTTGGTTAGGATTTCTAGGTTGGTAGTGGGTTGGGTTAGGGGCATAGGCTTTATCTTGGTTTCGGTTTATGTAGCTAATCTCCTCAATTTCCTCATTCTTGGAGGGACAAGAGTTCTCTTCATGAGATGGACTTGAGCATACTCTACAAACTTGGTGCACTTCCCTCCTTTTGTTCACATTCAAATTCCCAATAGATTGAGCAATGATTCACCGTTTGGCTAGGGAATTGAAGTCTTCCTTTGTGACACCTTTGTTTGGGTAATACCTCTCCGTTTCTTGAGGTGATTCCTTTCACCTCCCCATTGATGAGAGTTCCTAGCAAGTTTCTCGATGATCTTGAACCCATCCGTGGCCGTTAATCCATGATTCCACCACCGCTAGCTTGATCCATCAAGTTCCTTCCCTCTTGCTCCATTCCATCATAGAAACTTTGCATCAATTGCCACTTGTTAAACCCATGATGAGGGCAATCTCTTTGTAATTCCTTGAAACGCTCAAATGCCTCATAAAAACTCTCATCATCCATTTGTGCAAATTGATTGATCTTATCCCGAATCTTCTTAGTCTTGGCGGGAGGGAAATATTGCATTAGGAAAGCTTGGGCAAGCTCATCCCATGTCCGAAAGGTATTTGGCTCGTGGCTCATGAGCCAATCCCTTGCCTTTCCACTCAATGAGAACGGGAAGACTTTCATGTAGACGCATTCTTGTCTCACCCCGGGCACCTTGTACGTGCGACATAATTCCGTAAATTGAGCTAGGTGAGAATTTGGGTTCCCATACCCATCAAATTGATTAGCCGAGACCATGTGGAGGAGAGCCGACTTACCTCAAATTCATATTCCTCGCCCTCGGGCATATAAATGGGAGAGCCATAGTATCCTACGGTTGGAGCAATGTAGTCCCAACCGGTCTTTCTTCATCCTCATGAGGGTTTGGTTGGTTTCTCGGTAGGGTCTAGGCACTTGAGGTCTTGGTTCATTTTGGTGTGGTGGAGGAGGTGGGTTATTCCTTGGTGGAGGTCTAGGAGGTGGATGTTCCATGTTATCCGCGGGATTCATGTCAAGAACTACTTCTAGGTTTCTAATGGGGATGGTTGGTTGAGGTATTGTGGGTGAAGGCGTAGGGGGATGAGGAGGTTGGTCACTACTAGATGATGAACCCTTGTCTTTTTTCGGTCTCCCTCTTCCTCTTGATTGCATTCAATCTCCTACAAGTAGTCAAGGAAAACTTAGTAGGAACAAGAGATAGGCAAGAACAAGAAAATCAAGACAAGCTATCACAACTAGAGCAAAAACAAACAAGAAGTGAACTAGATATCCTAAGTAACTTAAACTAGCAACTAGTTAAAAAGCATCCCCGGCAACGGCGCCATTTTGACGTTTAGTTTTTAGGGGTATCCTAATCACAAGTCAAAAACAATTTATATTTCTAGGGTGACCTAGAGTCGAACCCAAGAGATGCTACAAACTAATTAACTAGGATGCACTACTTAGTTATCTAAAAGGATTTGGGGGATTTGGTTTTAAAGTTTTGTTGGTTCAATCAAACTAAGCTAAACGATTTAGATAACAATCAATAAAATGATTTAGGGATTCAATCCTCCTTAGGCTAGGCAAATTTCCATGCAAACAATGTTAAGATTTCTTATGAATGAACTTAGTTAATTTCCCTAGGTTATCCTTAACCCCTTAACCAATTTCAACCGTCGTTCCATCATTGGTTAGGGACTAGGTAAGTGACACGGTTCTCAAACCATCGCTCTATTGAACCGTGTATCTCCTATGTCCCATAATCTCAACCCATCGGTCTATTGATCGGTAACATAGGAGTTTTCAAAATAAAACCCATCTACATAATCATACATCATCATCATGCATGTAAGATCACATAAAATTCATGAAATGGATAGTGAACATCACAACATCAATCATCATTGAATGAAACAATGTCACATTAGATAAGATGGTGGACTAGGCATTTCATCAAACACTTAGAGCACATCAAATAATAAAATATCCATTTCATAAGGGAATCAACTAAACTTCATTCAATATGCAAAAATAGTTGTTTACATAGTAAAACCTAGCCTAAGGGATCATGAGATCCCCAAACCTAGCACTACTCACACCTCATACTAAAAATGAAAGCAACAACAATAAAAATGTTTGAAAACATGAAATAAATGCAAACTAGAGTTGTGTAGGAGATGTGGATGCTTGATCTTCACTCCAAGTCTTCAATCCTCCAAATAGCACTTGATCTTCAAAAATCGAATTTTAGGGTTTTAGAGTCGAGTTCCGAAGTCAAGCCCCCATCTCGAAATGGTCAAACAGTTTATATGGCTCGAGGTCCTCTCCCTAGCAAAAATGCACCGGCCGAGCAAGACATTTGTGGGAGACTCTGCTCGGCCGAGCAGATGTTCCTCTGGCCGAGCAAGACATACGTGGAGCAGTTTGAGTCCTCGGCTGGTCAAATTCTGCTCGGCGAGTTGATTTTGGTCAGCCCGAGCAGAATTCTGCTCGGCCCGATGAAAATTCTCTGAACATCCTTGTATCAATCCTTGCTAACTCCTAGGCCGAGCAGAAAAGTCCTCGGGCGAGCAGATCTTTTCAGGTGTGATCCCCTGCTCCGGTCGGCCGAGCAACTTTGCTTGAGTAACTCTGCTCGGCCGAGCAGATCACTGCTCTGCTCGGTTGGCTTCTTGCACTTGCTCGTCTGGACTTCATCTTTACTCGGGAGAGCAGAATCAACTTTAGGCAACTTGACTTGTAATTTCATCCATTTTGCTCCATCTTGTGCTTTGTACTCTCTTTGATAAGGTTTGAATAAAATCTGCATTAAACACACAAAAGAGTATCAAATTCTTCACAAAATAATCGAAAACTATTAAGAGTTAAGCATAGGAAGTGTACAAATACTAGCGTATTTGCACACTTATCACCAAACCTACCAAAAAGAAGAACAGAGGGACGCTCATTTGAGATTGGCTACTATTTGTGAACCTGAGACCTAGGTAAAGTACCGTTGGATCAATTTCAACGGTCAAAAATCTTGCTTTTCCGTTTTTGTCTTTTTTGAAAAAAATCAAAGTGCACAAACACCGGTCACAAATGTGCACACAATTAATATAAGTGATTTAAAGGGACTTGCACTCAAAAAAAATAATGATCAACTGCATGTATTTATTGTGATTAATAAACATGTTGTCCACCGGATCTTCCTCACCGATTTACCGATCAATAATTAGTCAAGGGACCACTCATCGGGGGCAGCTCAGCTAATAATTAGGGCAGCAGCAGCTTTTATCTAATTGTAATGTTGAAAAGATTGTTCGGAGATCAACGATTTAGATTGTATCTGCCAAAGTTTTAAATTTTTTCTCTTTTTACTTTTATTTTCCTTCCTCTACCAATCTATAAAATTTTACTTTCCATAAAAAAGTTTGTACACCAAAAATTTCCCTCTATGATAAACAATATAAATTCATAAAATATAAATTTATGAGAATAAATCAAAACGATTAATCAAATCGTATTGAATTGGGTTTATTATACTTGATATCTAATTGTTGGATTAAATTGAAAGTATTATATTTGAATATATTAAATCTAAATGATGAAATTTAAATATCAAAATAAATCAATTAAATCCTAATAACATGCTAAACCTATGGATTAAATTTGAATTCTTCAAATTTTTATGCATGTACTCCAAACCTAAATTCTATGCCCAAATCTTAATGTTTAAGGATTTAGGGTAAATGATCAAGCATATATTAGACACTCTAAACCCAAACTCCAAACCCTTTAACTATATTCCAAACTCCAAACCCCAAACCCCAAACCCTATACACAAAATTTCCTTATTATCCATTTTTCTTTATCAGACACTTTCCTGCTAATTAATTTTAATTATTGAATCATTGCGGTTATATAAGATTTTTGGATATTGATTATAATGAGTTATATATTAATATCAAAAGTACACAATTTAGTTATACTCAACTATGATTAGTTTCTAGAAGGACAATTAATTAATGTGGAAATATAGCGACAACATCTCAACCGTTAATTCATTAATCCAACAATTGATATTAAACGTAATTTTAATTAATTTAGTATTCAATTAGCAAAATATATGCGGCAATAATTATAAAGGTGATGCAATTTTCAATATACAGGTGGTTCCATGAAATATGACCTATTATACAAGTAGTCATTTGTAATTAATCCCTAAACCCAAACCCCAAACCTTTTTCATTTTTCATTCACTTTTGTTATTCCTTTTCATTTTTATTCATTAGTCCCCTCCTCATTTTCCCCCTCTTTTTTATTCCATTAAAATTTCCCTAACCCAATTTTGTATTCTTGTCACACATTTTCCTCCTCATTTTCACTCCTCATGGTTTCACATTAAATGTACACAACTTTCGCAACATACCAAACCCACGTATGTCGTTGCGTTACGAGAAACATCATACACCTCATCACCATCCACCATTAACCACTTGTACAATTTTTCAAGTTGACGTTGGAAAGTCAAACAGTTTTGCTGTATTTGGTTGCACATATAAATCTTGAGGTTGCTTGTATGTATGTTGCTTTAGCTTTCTTATTCGAATATTCTGCAACATATATTTATTGTTGCGTTACTTTATGTTCCAAAAGTGATCTAAGACAACACGTCATCTAATGCAACATGTATTAATGTTGCAACAAGTTTATGCAACATAATCGTTTGCAACATTAAAGTCGCCATGTTGCAAAAGTGATGAAAATGTCGTAGTGAGACATT
>QZGG01001618.1:0-58692 GCA_006409495.1 Sedum album
GTGACAGCTTGCGCGCACGGCCGGATCAGAGTTCTGCTCTAAGCCGTCTGGTCTCTTCTACGTGCATATGTGTGATCTCCAGTAATCTTTGTATTTATAGCCTTGCATCCTAGGGTTTCCACGAATATTTAGGCAAGGATATCTGTAGGAAATCATCTATATCTCTAAGAATCAGCTTAGGAAATATTAAATCTCCAAAACTGAACTTAGAAATATTTCTCGCGCGTGATGACGTCATCGACCCGAATATCTCGCTATCTGCTGACGTCACCGTCTTGCTGTCTGCTGCGCGTCCTTCACTCGCGCGCCATGTTGCTCGCGTGCCAGTGGCCATTTGTCGGTTGTCTTTGCCTTGTTATCTTTTTGCATGAGATTCAGCCTCCTTGTTGCGTTTTCGTTCTAACTCTTCTTTAAAACCTGAAATACAAAACTACACCAAAAGCGTAATCTTATACCATAATATGTTAGAATAAAAGCAGTGTAAAGGACTTAAAGTAGCGTACAATTGCACTCTATCAAGTATCTAGATTCGGTCGAGTTGAATGGTGAATATACTCAAGCTCTACGGGTAAGTGACAAGGCTTTCCATAAATAAGCCTATAAGGAGACATTCCAATTGGCGTCTTAAAGGCGGTCCTATACGCCCACAATGTGTCATCTAACTTGGACGACCAATCCTTCCGAGAGCTTCCCACAACCTTCTCCAATATAGACTTCAACTCCCTATTTGACACTTCAACTTGGCCACTCGTTTGTGGGTGATAAGGGGTTGCAAGCTTGTGGTAAACTCCATACTTTTTCAGCATTGTCTCTAGACTTTTTTCTCTAAAGTGAGCTCCATTGTCACTTATAATTGTTCTTGGCACTCCAAATCTGGGAAATATAATCTTCTTGAAAAGCTTGTGTACATTCTTGGCATCACAATTGAGGGAGGCTAAAGCTTCAACCCACTTGGAGACATAATCTACCGCAACAAGAATGTATCTATTCCCTCGAGAAGATGGGAATGGTCCCATATAATCAATGCCCCATACGTCGAAAATCTCTATTTCTAGAATGCCTTTTTGAGGCATTTCATCCCTCCTTGAAAGATTTCCCGATCGTTGGCAAGAATCACAAGCTTTGACAAATGAATAAGCGTCCTTAAACAAGCTTGGCCAATAAAATCCACATTGTAGAACTTTAGCAACGGTCTTAGAACTAGAACCGTGTCCTCCATACAAAGATGAGTGGCAATCTCTAAGAATTGCTCCTTGTTCTTCCTCGGGGACACAAGTTCTATATACTCCATCCACACAAAGCCTATAGAGGTAAGGCTCATCCCAATAGTATCTTGAAGACTCATATTTTAGCTTTCTTCTTTGGTTATAATCAAAGTCTTCATTGATGACACCGCAAGCTAGATAATTAACAATATCCGCATACCATGGTGTCTTGGAGCACTCAATAGACATCAAATATTCTCCAACAAAGGTGTCCACTATTGGAGAGCTTCCATCCTCTATATCTTCCACATTAAACCGAGACAAGTGATCGGCCACTACATTCTCAACTCCTTTCTTATCCTTTATTTCAATGTCGAATTCTTGGAGGAGGAGAACCCACCGAATCAATCTCGGCTTAGCTTCTTTCTTAGAGATAAGATATTTGATCGCCGCATGATCGGTAAACACTATGGTCTTGGAACCAATCAAATATTGCCTAAACTTCTCAAATGCATACACTATGGCCAACATTTCCTTTTCGGTGGTAGTGTAGTTCTCTTGAGTGGTATCAAGGGCCTTACTCAAATAATAGATGACATGTAACTTCTTATCCACTCGTTGCCCCAATACCGCTCCGATAGCACCATCACTTGCATCACACATAAGCTCAAAGGGAAGTTCCCAATTAGGCGGTTGAATAATGGGAGCCGACACTAAAGCCATCTTTAGTGTCTCAAAGGCTTTCACACAAACTTCATCCATAACAAACTCCACTTCATTGCAAAGAAGGTTAGTGAGTGGCTTAGCAATCTTGGAGAAATCCTTTATGAATCTTCTATAAAATCCAGCATGTCCAAGAAAACTCCTCACTCCTTTTTGATCTCTAGGAGGTGGCAACTTCTCTATAACTTGAATCTTTGCTTTGTCCACTTCTATTCCTTTCTTTGAAACCAAATGACCTAGGACTATTCCTTCCTTTACCATAAAATGACATTTTTCCCAATTAAGCACAAGGTCCATCTCAATACACCTAGCCAAAACATGAGACAAGTTTAGAAGGCAATCATCAAAGCTATAACCATGAACCGAAAAATCATCCATGAACACCTCAATAGATTTTTCCAAAAATTCAGCAAATATAGACATCATGCATCTTTGAAATGTAGCGGGTGCATTACATAAACCAAATGGCATGCGTCTATATACAAAGGTGCCATAGGGACAAGTAAAAGTTGTTTTTTCTTGGTCATCGGGATGTTTGGGAATTTGAAAGAAACCACTATATCCATCAAGAAAGCAAAAGTATTCATGTCCCGCTAATCTTTCTAGCATTTGATCAATAAAAGGAATAGGGAAATGATCTTTCTTAGTGGCTTTATTCAATTTCCTATAGTCAATGCACATTCTCCAACCCGTGGTAGTCCTAGTAGGAATTAATTCCCCTTTGTCGTTTTCTACCACCGTAATTCCCCCTTTCTTGGGAACTACGTGAATAGGGCTCACCCAATCCGAGTGAGGAATGGCATAAATAATTCCTGCATCCCTAAGCTTGGTTATTTCTTTTAAGACTACCTCTCCAAGTTTAGGATTAAGCCTTCTAAGAAATTCTCTACAAGGTTTGGCATCATCTTCTAGCTTAATCCTATGGATGCAAACACTAGGACTAATGCCTTTGATATCATCAATAGTATGTCCAATAGCATTCTTATGAGTTCTAAGCACATGCAACAACTTGGAAGTCTCACCATCATCAAGTGAAGCACTCACAATCACCGGTAAGGATCTAGCTTCATCTAGAAATTCATACCTTAGATTTGGTGGAAGAGGCTTAAGCTCTCCACCAAATTCCTTACCTTCTTTGGTCGATTGATTGGGTTTTACCTCAATTTCTTTCTCTCCTTGCTGAATACACTCCTCCTCTTCTTCCTCAACTAGCATTTCTTCTTCCAAAGCTTCATCCATTAATGAGGAAAAAGAAATGCTATCTACATCTTCGGTTAAAAGCTCACTTTCGAAAGAGGTTAGTGCATCTTTGCAAACATAATCAAGAGTATCTCAAGAGTATCATCACAAGTATCCAAGAAATGACATTCTAGAGCATTTGTAGGGGAGCTAAGAACTTTTTTCAAATGGAACTTAATCCTTTCACTACCAACTTTAAGTTCTATAGTCCTTCTCCACAATCAATTATAGCTCTAACGGTATTCAAGAAAGGTCTACCAAGAATGATAGGAATGTCATGTTCTTCATCCATTTCAAGTACATAGAAATCAACGGGCACATAGAATTCTCCTACCTTAATAGGCACATCTTCTAGAATTCCCTTAGGAAATCTAGATGATCTATCGGCTAATCTCAAGCTAATGGTAGTAGGAGTCAATTCACCCATGTCTAACCTTTTAAAGAGCGAAAATGGCATCAAAGAAATACTTGCTCCTAAATCACACAATGCCCTAGCAACATTCACATCACCAATAGCAATAGGGATTGTAAAAGAACCATGATCAAGTGACTTCCTAGGCATGTTATCTTGAATAATAGCACTACAATTAGCATCTAAAGCCACATGATCACTCTCAAGAAGTCTACGCTTATTAGAAAGAAATTCCTTTAAGAACTTAACATAGGAAGGCATTTGAGCAAGTACCTCAACAAATGGAATTGTGACATTGATCTTCCTTAGGATCTCCATGAATCTCTTTCCATTTGCATCTTCCTTTTGTCTCCTTAGCCTTTGGGGAAATGGGACCTTAGGCACATAAGGAGGTGGCTCGTTGTAGGAAGGCTCTTCATCCACTTCTTTTTCCGTTGGCTTTGGAGGAGCTTCATCATTTCTCTCGACTTCCTTGCTTTTATTTGAGTCCTTAACAACCTCCATTGGTTTAGGATCCTCTAACTCTTTCCCTCCTCTCAACGTGATTGCATTGATTGTCTCGGAAGAGTTGACATCCGATTGAGAGGGGAGTTTCCCTTGATACCTTTGACTAGATGATGAGGCTTGTTGAGCAATTTGAGTCTCAAGCATCTTGTTATGTGCATGTAATTGATCAAATTTATGCTCCATCTTTTCAAGCATCTTTTGTTGTTGAGCTTGTGTTGCGACCATTTGTGCCATCATAGCAATCAAAGGATTATCATCGTTCGATGGTTGTGGAGGCTTGTCCTCTTGCCTTTGCACATATCCTTGGCCTTGGTTTCCACTTTGGTAATCTCTTCTAGGGTAAGTACTTCCTCCTTGATAGTTGTTCCTTTGTTGTGGAGGAATGTAACTTGAGAGGTTTTGCCTTGGTAGTTGTTTTGTGGAGGCCTTCTCATTGCTTGGAGGTGTAGGTCTTCTAGGGAAGTTAGGGTCCTCATGAAACCGAACTTGTTGAGTTTGGGATCTAGGTTGATAAAGGATGGATTGGGGCACTTGATATCCTCTATCTTGGTTCCTATTGACATAGCTCACTTCCTCAAACTCCTCTTGCTTCGAGATACAACCTTGATCTTCCTCAATATGATGAACATCCTTTCTCCTATTGTTCATGTTAAAGTTCCCGAGGCTTTGAGCTAGAGAATTTACTGTTTTTGCCAAAGAGTTGAAATCTTCCTTAGTTACGGACTTGGAGGATTGCTCCTTATCCTTCTTCTTCAAATGATTTCTATCTCCTCCCCATTGATGGCTATTCCTTGCAAGCTTCTCTATGATCTTGAACCCTTCCGTGGCGGTAAGGTCCATAATTCCTCCACCACTTGCTTGATCCATTAGGTTCCTAGCATCTTGATCCATTCCATCATAAAAACTTTGAAGTGTAGTTGCCATTTGTTGAATCCATGGTGAGGGCATTCTCTTTGTAGCTCCTTGAATCTCTCAAAAGCCTCATAGAAAGTCTCATCATCCATTTGAGTGAATTGAGTAATCTTGTCTCGAATTTTCTTTGTCTTCGCGGGAGGGAAGAATTGCATCAAAAATTCTTGGGCTAGATCCTCCCATGTTCTAAATGTGTTCGGCTCATGGCTCATTAACCAATCCTTAGCTTTGCCACTTAGAGAAAATGGAAACACCTTCATGTAGACATATTCTTGTTTGATCCCCGGGACTTTGTAAGTCCTACATAGCTCCGTAAATTGTGCAAGGTGAGAATTCGGGTTTCCATACCCATCAAATTGTGAGGAAGCAACCATATGTAGCAACGCAGATTTTACTTCAAACTCATTCTCCTCCCCTTCGGGCATATATATTGGCGATCCATAGTGACCAATAGTTGGAGCAATGTACGTTCCCACGGGTCTCTCTCCTTGATCAATCATGTGGTGTCTTGGTGGTCTAGCTTGGTTGTTTTGTTGATGATCCATTAGCAAAGGTTGTTGAAGATTAGGTCTAGTGTCGGGAATGGCGGTTAAGGGAGTAGGATTGTCGTTTGATGAACTCGATGCTTTGGCTTGGGCTCTCTTTTGTTGTGCTCTTGTTGTCATTCACCACACCTAACACAATCAAAGAGTGCTTAGGCAAGAATAAACGACTAAAGGCAATACAAGAAATAGCTAAGCAAGCAATAAGTGCAAACAAACAAAAGAAAACTAGAGTGAATTAGACAAACAAAAGCAATGCAAACTAGCTAACAATCCTAGGAACTCATCCCCGGCAACGGCGCCATTTTGACGTGTGTTTTATAGTGGAAGTTTTAATGTCCTAACACGGCAAACAAAATTTATATCTAGGAGACCTAGAGTCGAATCCCTAGAGATGAGTTAGAATTGATTAACTAGTTTACTACTTAAGATTTGCCTAAAATAAAAGGTTTGGGGGAATTGGTAAGATATGGTGATATTTTTGAAGGATTAATATGCAAACTAAAGTGATCAAGGATCTATGGACCCTAGGCTATAGCATATAAGGTGATGACAATCAATCATGCAACAATTAATGAATAGAAAATGATTAGACTAGTTTATTTATGAACATTAATCCTAAGGTCAACTTTCATTGCATGTTAGGACTAAGAGGTTCATTTAGATGGAGGCCTCAATCTTTCAATATTTTGGCTCTCCCTTAGGTTATGGACTCTTCCTCAATCTTTCAATATTTTGGAAGAGTTACCATAACCTAGATTAAGTAAACTAGTCATCCACATCAATCCTACACTTTCATGTTAAGATCAAGGTAGATTATTCATGCAAGGCTAATTAATCAACTCTATATCAACTTTCATTGCATATATCATTGATTAGGTTCAATTAATTACACTTAAGCATTTTCACAAACACTTAATGTGCAACATTTAATAGATGTAGCCAATACACAAAATTCATATCAAATTCATTGCATAACAATTAATCATCATCCAAATACATGCATCCAACCTAGGGATCCATAGGATCCCTAATCAATCACTACTCACTACTCATGCTAATTAAAGAGGAAATAACAATTGAAATGTATGAAAACATGAAATTAAATTGCAAACTAGAGTAGGAATGTAGAGGTTGATGCTTGAGCTTCACTCCTAAGTCTTCAATTGCACAAAGTAGCACTTGATCTTCAAAAATCGAAATTCTAGGGTTGCTGGTCAACGTTCGAAGTCAAGGCCTCGAGTTTGAAATGTCCAAAAAGCTTATATACTCGGTGGTACTCTCCCCAGCAAACTTGACCTGGGCCGAGCAGAAAAATTGGGGGAAATTTTGCTCGGCCGACTTGTTTCCTCCTGGTCCGAGCAGACTTGATAGAGTGTAGCTTTGATCCTCGGCAGACTAACTTCTGCTCGGCCGACTTGCTCTTGGTCAGCCCGAGCAGCATTCTACTTGGCCCAAGGAAAAATCACTGAGCAATCTTGTATCAATTTTTTGATAACTTCCTGGGCCGAGCAGCTTTGTCTTCGACCGAGCAGGACTCCTTTGATCTCTTCAGGTATGATCCCCTGCTCTGGTCTGCCGAGCAGAAGTTTCTTAGCCGAGCAGATTTTTTTGTTCTTCATCCGAGGAGGGCTTGCACGTTTGGTCGACCGAGCAGATTTTGCATGGGAATTTCTGCTCGGCCGAAGTGACTTCTGGCCATCTTGGTTCAACTTCCTCGGCTGAGTTGGTCTGCTCGCCACTCACTTGATCCTGCTCGGTTGGACTTGAAATTTGCTCGAGAGAGTAGGTTTTTCTCTTAGGCACTTTACTTGAATTTTTACTCCATTTGCTCCATTTTGTTCTTTGTACTCTCTTTGACAAACTTTGAATAAAATCTACATGAAACACAAAAGAGTATCAAATTCCTCACAAAATAGTCGAAAACTAGCAAGAATCAAGATAAGGAGTGTACAAATACTTGCGAATTTGCACACTTATCAAATTCTATGTTTGTCCTCGGTCGCTAAAGGTACATGATATAATTGTCCACGTAGGTTAAGGTCCTGTCACAGCTTAATAACCTACACATACATACTGGTCAAAGTCTGTATGATATTACTACTCAATCTAGTCTAGTCAATAACGAATCCGGTCAAGGTAGCTAATGCCTATTCTAGTGTTACTCTTATCATTCACAGTCACGTACCTCTGATAGTTTAACAATAGATAATAGATTCTACAACTAAGTCTGCGGTGCAAGGCTTCGCTTAATTGTCTAACCTAATTATCATGCAATTGAGTTCGGAATAATAATACTAAACTTAATCATGCAAATTAAGAACAAGACCTCAAAACATATTATTCATAGATCAAAATCCAAACCGAGTTCAGTGAGTTTAGCTACTCATGCTGAATGAATACATCTCAAGAATAATTATAAGACAGCTAAAATAACAAGACAAATCTGTATGGTGCGTCGTCAGGCTCGCGTGACAGCTTGCGCGCGTCGGAGTTCTGCTCTGAGCCGTCTGCGGCGTGTTCAGCTCTCTAAGTACGCGTGTGTGTGATTTCCATGAAGCTTTATATTTATAGCCTTGCCTCCTAGGGTTTCCACGAATAATTAGGCAAGGATATCTGTAGGAAATCATCTATATCTCTAAGAATCAGCTTAGGAAATATTAAATCTCCAAAAACAGAACTTAGAAATATCTTTAGCGCGTGATGACGTCATCGTCCCGAATATCTCGATATCTGCTGACGTCACCGTTGTGCTGTCTTCTGCGCGACCCACACTCGCGCGCCATAGTGCTCGCGCGCTTGTAGTCTTCTGTCCTTGTTGTCAAGTTGTTGTCTTTTGTTCTGGAAATCAGCCTTCTTGTTGCGTTTTCGTTCTAACTCATCTTTTAGACCTGAGATACAAAACTACACCAAAAGCGTAATCTTATACTGAAATATGTTAGAATATGAGCAATGTAAAGGACTTAAAGTAGCGTACAACTACACTCTATCACCATGATTGGAAACCATTCTAGGGAAGAATATTATCCGGACCAGAAAGTATTCAGTTCAAAGTTAAAGCTCAAAAAGGCCGAAACAATGAAAAGAAGAAATCGTGCAACAAAGTATGTAACAATCTTTCCGAGAACAAAAAGTGAAGCGTCAAAGACGTAAAGCTCGGAAACCCTAAGACGCGGATCAATCACGTATCAGAGAAAGCGAATACGAATAACCATGCAATCGCAAATCAAGAAGAATTCGGTGACCGGTGCTTAACAGGACTATCTCCTAATCATCAGAACTGATATGCATTCCACAAGAGAGGTATCACAGAGTTTTGAATCAATTACTTAAATCAGTTTTGTGTTGTATAGTCACAGTTGCGCAGGTTATGTGAGTGGCGCATACGAGTGGCGCAGTAAGTCCAACATTCACGCATACATTACACAAGAGGTAAGGAAGCCAGCTTCTTCAGGGACGAACAAGAGTAAGTGTGGGGGATTTTATAGAGCACTTATGTATGCTACTTTAAGTCCTTTACACTGCTTATATTCTAACATATTTAAGTATAAGATTACACTTTTGGTGTAGTTTTGTATTTCAGGATGAAAAGAAGAGTTAGAACAATAGTGCAACAAGAAGGCTGAATTTCGGAGCAAAAGATAACAAAGTTAACGAAGAGCCAAAGGACAATGAGCGCGCGAGCAGTGTGGCGTGCCAGTCTTAGTCGCGCAGATAAAAAAAAGCGATGACGTCAGCAATCAGCAAAATATCTGGAGCGATGACGTCATCACGCGCAAAGAATATTTATAAGTTCGGTTTTTGGAGATCAAATATTCCCAAGGCTGAATTTTAGAGATAAAGATGATTTCCTACGGATTTTCTTGCCTAATAATTCTTGGAAACCCTAGGAGGCAAGACTATAGATACAAAGCTTCAGAGAAATCAGAAGAGGGAGAGAGAGAGAGGCGCAGATTCTGGTGAATTGAAGAAGGATCGGAATTCTGCCGGTGCAAGACTGTTACGCGCACTGACGACGCGCGCATCAGGCTATAGTGTTATTACTTGTTGTTTACATATAGATATTCAGATGAATATGTTCAGCATGTCTAGCTAACTTGTTGAATTCAGTTTAGACTTTGATCTATAAATCATATGTTTTGAGGTTTTGTTCTTAATGCTTGACCTGTTTAGTATTATTACTCCGAGCAAACTTGCATGATAACTAGTTTAGATAGTTAGGCGAAGCCTTTACCCGCAGACCTAATTATAGACTCTATTATCTATCGTTAAACTATCAGAGGTACGTTACAGTGAATGATAGGAGTAGCACTAGAATAGTTAATCACTACCTTTACCGGATTCGTGGTTAATTAGACTAGGTTGGGTAGTAATATCATATAAACCTTTACCGGAATATATGTGTAAGTTACTAAGCCTTTACCGGACCTTAACTTGCGTGGACAATATGCCATAGATCTTTAGAAAAATCAGTGATAAACATAGAAGTTCATAGTGATAAGTCTAAGCTGAGCTCATCTCATATTTATATTTCACACTCGTAGTTAATTCTGTGCGCCAGTAGTAGACTCACGCTCCTGTTTTCTATTTTTTACTTGTTAACTCACAACCACAATCTTAGTTGTAGATCAAAGGAGATTTCTCACCGTTCCCTGTGGACTCGACCCCAGCTTACCAGTACTATACTAGTAGGAGAGTCGGGACAAATTTGCAGCACTCAACAACGTGCTTGTCATGGAGCTACCGGCCTGGGTTGGAGAATGTCCGGGCTGCGCTAGAGGAAGTGGCTCAAAAGCAAGTGGCGCCTAGAAGGAGCAGGCGCAGATCCGAGCGTGCGCAAGCTGAGTCCAGCGCACAAGGCAGTGGCGCTCGAGTGTAAATTGATTAACGTTGGGTGTTCAACGCCCAGCGTGTGATGGAATATGTGGCACCGCAGGGCGCGAACCTGGACTTGACCCCACCGAGAGGATGGCGTGCAGGCGACCGGATCCCAGAGGAGTATGCACTCCAGGATGCCGACTCGATTGAAGAACTCACCCGATCTTTTTCCTTGTCTTCTTTTTGAATATTTATGATCAGTGTAATGAACTATTTCGGTGGTTGTTGAACTATTTGCTTTAAAACACTTGTAGTTTGAATTGTCATCATGTTTTGAACGGTGTTTTAATGTACTCGGTGTTTTGAACTATCTCGGTGATGTGGCCATATCCTGGATTATAATCGGTGCAAACTGTCACGTGCATGCATTGTTATTGCCTTCTTTACTACTTGCGCATAAATTTTTCGTTTTTTTAGATACACTGAATGTGACATCACATAAGGTAATTGCGCGCGAGTTACACTGGCGTGCGCAACCTGTGTGCGTTACTCGCGCACCTGTGGTAATTTGTGCATATATGACATATCCTGAATTTTTGTTAATTTTTTCGAATTTTGTGTAACTCTTGAGTGGAATAAAGAGGGATGTGGAGTTGATAGAAACGTCCTAGAGAAGCAGTCGACAGAACCAAACTTGAGGAACGGTTGTATGGTTATGAGTATTCGTGGAGGTTGGTACTTCGCGGTCAAAGGAATAAGAGCAAGCTCAGACACGCAGATGCCGAAGGCGAAACCCTAATGGCGGCGACGAGACGGGAAAACAGACCGTCTTCGCTGAAGTTAGTCGCGCGCAGTTGCAAACGAATGGCTTGACTTGCGCGGTTCCATAGCTGCAATCCGAAGGCCATGATTGGAAACTGTTCTAGGGAAGAATTAATAACCGGACCAGAAAGTATTCAGTTCAAAGTTAAAGCTCAAAAGGCCGAAACAATGAAAAGAAGAAATCGTGCAAACAAAGTATGTAACAATCTGTTCGAGAACAAAAGTGAAGCGTCAAAGTCGTAAAGCTCAGAAACCCTAAGACGCGAATCAATCATGTATCAGAGAAAGTGAATACGAATAACCATGCAACTGCAAATAAAGAAGAATTCGGTGACCGGTGCTTAAATAGGACTATCTCCCAATCATCCGAATTGGTATGCATTCCATGAGAGAGGTAAAGCAAAATTTGAATTAGTTACTTCAATCAGTCTTGTGTTGTATAGTCACAGTTGCGCAGGTTGTGAGGGTGGCACAGACGTGTGGCGCAGTAAGTCCAACATTCACGCGTACATTACATAAGAGGTAAGGAAGCCGGATTGTTCAGGGACGAACAAGAGTAAGTGTGGGGGATTTGATAGAGCACTTTTGTATGCTACTTTAAGTCCTTTACACTGCTTAGATTCTAACATATTTAGGTATAAGATTACACTTTTGGTGTAGTTTTGTATCTCAGGTTTAAAAGAAGAGTTAGAACAAAAGTGCAACAAGAAGGCTGAATCTCGGAGCAAAAGACAACAACATGACAACACGAGCAAAAGACCACTAGCGCGCGAGCAGTATGGCGCGCGAGTGTGGGTCGCGCACAGCAGAGCAAAATGATGACGTCAACAAACAACGAAATATCCGGAGCGATGACATCATCACGCGTAAGGAATATTTCTAAGTTCGGTTTTTGGAGATCAAATATTCCCAAAGCTGATTTTTAGAGATAAAGATGATTTCCTACAGATATTCTTGCCTAAATATTCGTGGAAACCCTAGGAGGCAAGAGTATAAATACAAAGCTTCATGGAAATCACACATATGCAATTTTAGAGAGAAGATCAGTTGCGCAGATAGAGAGCAGAGCGCGAGCTACCGACGCGAGCCAGACGACGCGTCACTCAGATTTGTTTTGTCATTATAGTTGTTCAATATTTATGTTTGAGATGTATACATTCAGTATGAGTAGCTAACTTACTGAATTCGGTTTGGATTCAGATCTATGAATGACATGTTTTGAGGTTTTGTTCTTAAATTGAATGATAAGTTTAGTATTATTATTCCAAGCTCAAATTGCATGATAATTAGGTTAGACAATTAAGCGAATCCTTTCACTGCAGACTTAGTTGTAGAATCTATTATCTATAGTTAAACTATCAGAAGTACGTGACTCTGAATGATAGGAGTGACACTAGAATAGTCGATAGCTACCTTGACCAGATTCGTGGTTGACTAGACTAGAATTGAATAATAATATCATACGGACCTTGACCGGAATGTATGTGTAGGTTATTAAGCTGTGACAGGACCTTAACTGGCGTGAACTTTATATCATGTATCTTTAGTAACCAATGATAAACATGGAAATTCAAGGTGAATAATCTGAACCGAGCTCATCTCTTGCATATCTATTTACTTCTTGCGTGACTGCTTTCTGATTGTGCGCCAGTTTCACTTGCGCAATAGTTTTCTTTCTTTTTTCTTGTTCACTCACAAACCCCAATTTTAGTTGTAGATCAAAAGTTAACTTCTCACCGTTCCCTGTGGATTCGACCCCAGCTTACCAAGACTATACTAGTAGGAGAGCCGGGACGAATTTGCAGCACTCAACGACGTGCTCGTCATTGAGCTATGCTATATTACACTATTAGAAGGTATAATAAAGTGATTAATCGTACAATCGACTCATTTATCATGTGCGTAAAGGCTCTAAACACGAACCTTGGAGTACACTAGCACTTTGCTTCAAAGTGAAGCAATCTTGATTCCAACTTCAAGTGTATCGTTTAATCATTGAGTTTTGCTATATTACACCATTAGCACTGATAATGAAGTGATTAGTCATACAGTCGGCTCATTTATCATGTTCATAAAGGATCTAAACACGAACTTTAGAGTACACTAGAACTTTGCCAAAAAGTAAAGCAAACTTGATTCGAACTTTCAAGTGAATCGTCTAATCAGTGAGTTACGCTATATTACAATATTAAAAGTTATAGTCAAGTGATTAGTCATACAATCGACTCATTTATCATGTGCGTAAAGGCTCTAAACACGAACCTTAGAGTACGCTAGCACTTTGCTTCCAAGTGAAGCAATCTTGATTCCAACTTCAAGTGTATCCTTTAATCGTTGAGTTATGCTATATTACACTATTATCAGTGATAGTGAAGTGATTAGTCATACAGTCGACTCATTTATCATGTTCGTAAAGGCTCTAAACACAAACTTTAGAGTACACTAGCACTTTGCCAAAAAGTAAAGCAAACTTGATTCGAACTTTCAAGTGAATCGTTTAATCATTGAGTTATGCTATATTACACTATTATAAGTTATAATGAAGTGATTAGTCATACAGTTGACTCATTTATCATGTTCGTAAAGGCTCTAAACACGAACTTTAGAGTACACTAGCACTTTGCTTCAAAGTGAAGCAAACTTGATTCAAACTTTCAAGTGAATCGTTTAATCATTGAGTTATGCTATATTACACTATTATAAGTTATAATGAAGTGATTAGTCATACAGTTGACTCATTTATCATGTTCCTAAAGGCTCTAAACACGAACTTTAGAGTACACTAGCACTTTGGTTCGAAGTGAAGCGAACTTGATTCGAACTTTCAAGTGAATGTTTAATCATTGAGTTAAGCTATATTTCACTATTAGAAGTGATAATGAAGTGATTAGTCATACAGTCGACTCATTTATCATGTTCGTAAAGGCTTTAAACACGAACTTTGGAGTACACTAGCACTTTGCTTCATAGTGAAGCCTACTTGATTCGAACTTTCAAGTGAATGTTTAATCGTTTAGTTATGCTATATTACACTAATAGAAGTGATAATAAAGTTACTAGTCATGCAGTCGACTCAATTATCATGTCTGTAATGGCTCTAAACACGAACTTTAGAGTACATTAGCACTTTTCTTAAAAGTGAAGCAAACTTGATTCAAACTTTCAAGTGAATAGTTTAATCAGTTAGTTACGCTATATTACACTTTTAAAAGTGATAGTGAAGTGACTAGTCATACAATCGACTCAAAAGTCATTTTCGTAAAGGCTCTAAACATGAACATTAGAGTACACTAGCACTTTGCTTCAAAGTGATGCAAACTTGTATCGAACTTTCAAGTTAATCGTTTAATCATTGAGTTATGCTATATTACACTATTAGAAGTGATAATGAAGTGATTTGTCATACAATTGACTCATTTATCATGTTTATAGAGGCTCTAAACACGAACTTTAGAGTACAATAGCACTTTGCTTCAAAGTGAAGCATCCTTGTATCGAACTTTCAAATCAATCGTTTAGTCATTGAGTTATGCTATATTACACTATTAGAAGTTATTAGAAGTGATTAGTCTTACAATTGACTCATTTATCATGTTCGTAAAGGCTCTAAACACGAACTTTAGAGTACACTAGGACTTTGCTTCAAAGTGAAGCAAACTTGATTCGAATTTTCAAGTGAATTGTTTAATCATTGAGTTATGCTATATTACACTATTAGAAGTAATAATGAAGTGATTAGTCATAATTAGTCATGTTGTCAACTCATTTATCATGTTCGTAAAGGTTCTAAATCACGAACTTTAGAGTATAGTAGCGCTTTGCTTGAAAGTGATGCAAACTTGATTCAAACTTTCAAGTGAATCGTTTAATCGTTGAGCTATTCTTTATTTCACTGTTTGAAGTGATAATAAAGTAATTAGTCATACAATCGGCTCATTTATCACGTTCGTAAAGGCTCTAAACACGAACTTTAGAGTACACAAGCACTTTCCATCAAAGTGAAGCAAACTTGATTCGAACTTCCAAATGAATGTTTAATCTTTGAGTTATGCCATATTACACTATTAGAAGTGATAATGAAGTGATTAGTCATACAGTCGACTCATTTATCATGTTTGTAAAGACTTTAACCATTGACTTTAGAGTACACTAGCACTTTGCTTCAAAGTGAAGCAAAACTGATTCGAACTTTCAAGTGAATAGTTTAATCGTTGAGATATGCTTTTTTACACTATAAGAACAGATAATTACCTTGAAAAGGTGAATTTATATGAGTATTTGGGTTTGTCACGCATTCTTGTACTCTTTGACATACTCGGAATCTCATTAAACGCATGCAAATCAATGCTGTTTACTTCGAAAGACTTTGCTTAATGATTAAGCAATGTAAAGGAATTCCTACGAAACTCCATCTAACTATCAAAGTGACTGAAACTCGCAATTTGTATGAGTATTTGGGTTTGTCAAGCATTCTTGTACTCTTTAACATACTCTGAATCTCATTAAACAGATGACGAGCACATCGTTGAGTGCTGCAAATTTGTCCCGGCTCTCCTACTAGTATAGTATTGGTAAGCTGGGGTCGAATCCACAGGGAACGGTGAGAAGTCGCCTTTTTAATCTACAATCTAAAACTGGGTTGTGAGTAAACAAATAAAAGACAGAAAACAGGAGCGTGAATACACTACTGGCGCACAGAATTAACTACGAGTGTGAAATATAAATATGAGATGAGCTCAGTTTAGACTTCTCACTATGAACTTCTATGTTTATCACAGGTTTTTCTAAGGATTTATGACAGATTGTTCACGTATATATTCCGGTAAAGGTCAATATGATATTACTACCCAACCTAGTCTAATTAATCACGAATCCGGTAAAGGTAGTGACTAACCATTCTAGTGATACTCCTATCATTCACTGTAACATACCTCGGATAGTTTAACGGTAGATAATAGAGTCTATAATTAGGTCTGCGGGTAAAGGTTTCGCCTAACTATCTAAACTAGTTATCATGCAAGTATGTTCGGAGTAATAACACTAAACAGGTCAAACATTAAGAACAAAACCTCAAAACATATGATTCATAGATAAAAGTCTAAACTGAATTCAACAAGTTAGCTAGACATGCTGAACATATTCATCTCAATATCTGTATTTAAACAACAAGTAAAAAAACTATAGCCTGGTGCGCGCGTCGTCAGTGCGCGTAACAGTCTTGCGACGGCAGAATTCTGGTCCTTCTTCAATCTGCGCCTCTCTATCTCTAAAATTGCACACTTATGATTTCCATGAAGCTTTGTATTTATAGTCTTGCCTTCTAGGGTTTCCCCGAATATTTAGGCATGAATATCTGTAGGAAATCTTCTTTATCTCTAAAAATCAGCTTAGGAAATACTTAATCTCCAAAAACTGAACTAAGAAATATTCTTTGCGCGTGATGACGTCATCGTTCGAATATCTCGCTGTCTGCTGACGTCATCATTTTGCTGTCTTCTACGCGACTGAGACTGGCGCGCCACACTGCTCGCGCGTTCATTGTCCTTTGGCTCTTGTCAACTTGTTGTCTTTTGCTCCGAAAGTCAGCCTTCTTGTCGCACTTTTATTCTAACTCTTCTTTTCAACCTGGAATACAAAACTACACCAAAAGCGTAATCTTATACTTAAATATGTTAGAATATAAGCAGTGTAACGGACTTAAAGTAGTGTACAAAAGCACTCTATCAACGGATTAAAATCAATGTTGTTTACTTCGAAAGACTTTGCTTAATGAGTAAGCAGTGTAAAGGTTTCCTTCAAAACACTGTTAAACTATCAAAGTTACTGGAAACCGGGAATTTGTATGAGTATTCGGGTTTGTCACGCATTCTTGTACTCTTTAACATACTCGGAATCTCATTAAACGCATGCAAATCAATGTTGTTTACTTCGAAAGACTTTGCTTAATGATTAAGCAATGTAAAGGAATTCCTTCAATACACTGTTAAACTATCAAAGTTACTGGAAACCGGAATTTGTATGAGTATTCGGGTTTGTCACGCATTCTTGTACTCTTTAACATACTCGGAATCTCATTAAACGCATGCAAATCAATGTTGTTTACTTCGAAAGACTTTGCTTAATGATTAAGCAATGTAAAGGAATTCCTTCAAAACATGTTAAACTATCAAAGTTACTGGAAACGAATTTGTATGAGTATTCGGGTTTGTCACGCATTCTTGTACTCTTTAACATACTCGGAATCTCATTAAACGCATGCAAATCAATGTTGTTTACTTCGAAAGACTTTGCTTAATGATGAAGCAATGTAAAGGAATTCCTTAACTGTTAAACTATCAAAGTTACTGAAACCGGAATTTGTATGAGTATTCGGGTTTGTCACGCATTCTTGTACTCTTTAACATACTCGGAATCTCATTAAACGCATGCAAATCAATGTTGTTTACTTCGAAAGACTTTGCTTAATGATTAAGCAATGTAAAGGAATTCCTTCAAAACTATTAAACTATCAAAGTTACTGAAACCAAATTTGTATGAGTATTTGGGTTTGTCACGCATTCTTGTACTCTTTAACATACTCGGAATCTCATTAAACGCATGCAAATCAATGTTGTTTACTTCGAAAGACTTTGCTTAATGATTAAGCAATGTAAAGGAATTCCTTCAAACACTGTTAAACTATCAAAGTTACTAGAAACGGAATTTGTATGAGTATTGGGTTTGTCACGCATTCTTGTACTCTTTAACATACTCGGAATCTCATTAAACGCATGCAAATCAATGTTGTTTACTTCGAAAGACTTTGCTTAATGATTAAGCAATGTAAAGGAATTCCTTCAAACACTGTTAAACTATCAAAGTTACTGGAAACCGGAATTTGTATGAGTATCGGGTTTGTCACGCATTCTTGTACTCTTTAACATACTCGGAATCTCATTAAACGCATGCAAATCAATGTTGTTTACTTCGAAGACTTTGCTTAATGATTAAGCAATGTAAAGGAATTCCTTCAAAACTTTCAAACTATCAAAGTTACTGGAAACCGGAATTTGTATGAGTATTTGGGTTTGTCACGCATTCTTGTACTCTTTAACATACTCGGAATCTCATTAAACGCATGCAAATCAATGTTGTTTACTTCGAAAGACTTTGCTTAATGATTAAGCAATGTAAAGGAATTCCTTCAAAACACTGTTAAACTATCAAAGTTACTGGAAACCGGAATTTGTATGAGTATTTGGGTTTGTCACGCATTCTTGTACTCTTTAACATACTCGGAATCTCATTAAACGCATGCAAATCAATGTTGTTTACTTCGAAAGACTTTGCTTAATGATTAAGCAATGTAAAGGAATTCCTTCAATACACTATTAAACTATCAAAGTTACTGGAAACCGGGAATTTGTATGAGTATTCGGGTTTGTCACGCATTCTTGTACTCTTTAACATACTCGGAATCTCATTAAACGCATGCAAATCAATGTTGTTTACTTCGAAGACTTTGCTTAATGATTAAGCAATGTAAAGGAATTCCTTCAAAACTTGTAAACTATCAAAGTTACGGAAACCGGAATTTGTATGAGTATTTGGGTTTGTCACGCATTCTTGTACTCTTTAACATACTCGGAATCTCATTAAACGCATGCAAATCAATGTTGTTTACTTCGAAAGACTTTGCTTAATGAGTAAGCAATGTAAAGGAATTCCTTCAAAACTGTTAAACTATCAAAGTTACTGGAAACCAGGAATTTGTATGAGTATTCGGGTTTGTCATGCATTCTTGTACTCTTTAACATACTCGGAATCTCATTAAACGCATGCAAATCAATGTTGTTTACTTCGAAAGACTTTGCTTAATGATTAAGCAATGTAAAGGAATTCCTTCAATACAATGTTAAACTATCAAAGTTACTGAAACCAGGAATTTGTATGAGTATTCGGGTTTGTCATGCATTCTTGTACTCTTTAACATACTCGGAATCTCATTAAACGCATGCAAATCAATGTTGTTTACTTCGAAAGACTTTGCTTAATGATTAAGCAATGTAAAGGAATTCCTTCAATACAATGTTAAACTATCAAAGTTACTAGAAACCAGGAATTTGTATGAGTATTCGGGTTTGTCATGCATTCTTGTACTCTTTAACATACTCGGAATCTCATTAAACACATGCAAATCAATGTTGTTTACTTCGAAAGACTTTGCTTAATGATTAAGCAATGTAAAGGAATTCCTTCAATACACTGTTAAACTATCAAAGTTACTAGAAACCAGGAATTTGTATGAGTATTCGGGTTTGTCATGCATTCTTGTACTCTTTAACATACTCGGAATCTCATTAAACGCATGCAAATCAATGTTGTTTACTTCGAAAGACTTTGCTTAATGATTAAGCAATGTAAAGGAATTCCTTCAATACAATGTTAAACTATCAAAGTTACTAGAAACCAGGAATTTGTATGAGTATTCGGGTTTGTCACATTCTTGTACTCTTTAACATACTCGGAATCTCATTAAACGCATGCAAATCAATGTTGTTTACTTCGAAAGACTTTGCTTAATGATTAAGCAATGTAAAGGAATTCCTTCAATACAATGTTAAACTATCAAAGTTACTAGAAACCAGGAATTTGTATGAGTATTCGGGTTTGTCATGCATTCTTGTACTCTTTAACATACTCGGAATCTCATTAAACGCATGCAAATCAATGTTGTTTACTTCGAAAGACTTTGCTTAATGATTAAGCAATGTAAAGGAATTCCTTCAATACAATGTTAAACTATCAAAGTTACTAGAAACCAGGAATTTGTATGAGTATTCGGGTTTGTCATGCATTCTTGTACTCTTTAACATACTCGGAATCTCATTAAACGCATGCAAATCAATGTTGTTTACTTCGAAAGACTTTGCTTAATGATTAAGCAATGTAAAGGAATTCCTTCAATACAATGTTAAACTATCAAAGTTACTGAAACCAGGAATTTGTATGAGTATTCGGGTTTGTCACGCATTCTTGTACTCTTTAACATACTCGGAATCTCATTAAACGCATGCAAATCAATGTTGTTTACTTCGAAAGACTTTGCTTAATGATTAAGCAATGTAAAGGAATTCCTTCAATACAATGTTAAACTATCAAAGTTACTAGAAACCAGGAATTTGTATGAGTATTCGGGTTTGTCACGCATTCTTGTACTCTTTAACATACTCGGAATCTCATTAAACGCATGCAAATCAATGTTGTTTACTTCGAAAGACTTTGCTTAATGATTAAGCAATGTAAAGGAATTCCTTCAAAAACTGTTAAACTATCAAAGTTACTGAAACCGGAATTTGTATGAGTATTTGGGTTTGTCACGCATTCTTGTACTCTTTAACATACTCGGAATCTCATTAAACGCATGCAAATCAATGTTGTTTACTTCGAAAGACTTTGCTTAATGATTAAGCAATGTAAAGGAATTCCTTCAAACACTGTTAAACTATCAAAGTTACTGAAACCAGGAATTTGTATGAGTATTCGGGTTTGTCACATTCTTGTACTCTTTAACATACTCGGAATCTCATTAAACGCATGCAAATCAATGTTGTTTACTTCGAAAGACTTTGCTTAATGATTAATGTAAAGGAATTCCTTCAATACAATGTTAAACTATCAAAGTTACTGGAAACCAGGAATTTGTATGAGTATTCGGGTTTGTCAGCATTCTTGTACTCTTTAACATACTCGGAATCTCATTAAACGAATGCAAATCAATGTTGTTTACTTCGAAAGACTTTGCTTAATGATTAAGCAATGTAAAGGAATTCCTTCAATACAATGTTAAACTATCAAAGTTACTGAAACCAGGAATTTGTATGAGTATTCGGGTTTGTCATGCATTCTTGTACTCTTTAACATACTCGGAATCTCATTAAACACATGCAAATCAATGTTGTTTACTTCGAAAGACTTTGCTTAATGATTAAGCAATGTAAAGGAATTCCTTCAATAACATTTTAAACTATCAAAGTTACTGAAACCGGAATTTGTATGAGTATTCGGGTTTGTCATGCATTCTTGTACTCTTTAACATACTCGGAATCTCATTAAACGCATGCAAATCAATGTTGTTTACTTCGAAAGACTTTGCTTAATGATTAAGCAATGTAAAGGAATTCCTTCAATACAATGTTAAACTATCAAAGTTACTGAAACCAGGAATTTGTATGAGTATTCGGGTTTGTCATGCATTCTTGTACTCTTTAACATACTCGGAATCTCATTAAACGCATGCAAATCAATGTTGTTTACTTCGAAAGACTTTGCTTAATGATTAAGCAATGTAAAGGAATTCCTTCAATACAATGTTAAACTATCAAAGTTACTAAAACCAGGAATTTGTATGAGTATTCGGGTTTGTCATGCATTCTTGTACTCTTTAACATACTCGGAATCTCATTAAACGCATGCAAATCAATGTTGTTTACTTCGAAAGACTTTGCTTAATGATTAAGCAATGTAAAGGAATTCCTTCAAACAATGTTAAACTATCAAAGTTACTAAACCAGGAATTTGTATGAGTATTCGGGTTTGTCACATTCTTGTACTCTTTAACATACTCGGAATCTCATTAAACATGCAAATCAATGTTGTTTACTTCGAAAGACTTTGCTTAATGATTAAGCAATGTAAAGGAATTCCTTCAAACATGTTAAACTATCAAAGTTACTAGAAACCAGGAATTTGTATGAGTATTCGGGTTTGTCATGCATTCTTGTACTCTTTAACATACTCGGAATCTCATTAAACGCATGCAAATCAATGTTGTTTACTTCGAAAGACTTTGCTTAATGATTAGCAATGTAAAGGAATTCCTTCAAACACTTTAAACTATCAAAGTTACTGGAAACCGGAATTTGTATGAGTATCTTGGTTTGTCACGTCATTCTTGCAAACTTGAATTTGCAGTATTCGGTTTGTCACGCATCTTGTACTTAACATACTCGGAATCTCATTAAAGCATTCAAATCTATGTTGTTTACTTCCGAAGACTTTGCTTAATGAGTAAGCAATGTAAAGGAATTCCTAGAAAACCTGTTAAACTATCAAAGTGACTGGAAACCATGAATTTGTATGAGTATTTCGGTTTGTCACGCATTTTTACTCTTTAACATACTCGAATCTCATTAACTGCATCAAATCAATGTTGTTTACTTCGCAAAGACTTTGCTTAATGAGTAGCAATGTAAAGGAATTCCTAGAAAACCCTGTTAAACTATCAAAGTGCCTCGAAACTGTGAATTTGTATCAGTATTTCGGTTTGTCACGCATTCTTGTACTCTTTAACATACTCGGAATCTCATTAAAGCATTCAAATCAATGTTGTTTACTTCAAAGACTTGCTTAATGAGTAAGCAATGTAAAGGATTCCTAGAAACCTTTTAAACTATCAAAGTGCCTCGAAACGGAATTTGTATCGTATTTGGGTTGGTCACGCATTCTTGTACTCCTTAACATATTCGGAATCTCATTAAACGCATTCAATCAATGTTGTTTATTTCAAAGACTTTGCTTAATGAGTAAACAATGTAAAGGAATTCCTATAAAACCCCATCTAACTATCAAAGTGCACTTGAATTTGTGAATTTGTATGAGTATTTGGGTTTGCACGCATTTTTGTACTCCTTTAACATACTCAGGAATCTCATTAAACGATTCAAATCAATGTTGTTTACTTCAAAAGACTTTGCTTAATGATAAGCAATGTAAAGGAATTTCTAAAACCTTAAACTATGCAAAGTGACTTGAACCCAGAATTTGTATGAGTATTTGGGTTTGTCACGCATTCTTGTACCTTTAACATACTCAGAATCTCATAAACGCATTCAAATCAATGTTGTTCACTTCTAAAGACTTTGCTTAATGATCAAGCAATGTAAAGGAATTCCTAAAATATCTGTAAACTATCAAAGTACTGAAACCCCAATTTGTATGAGTATTTGGGTTGTCACGCATTTCTTGTACCTTTTAACATACTCGGAATCTCATTAAATGTATTCAAATTAATGGTGTTTACTTCAAAGACTTTACTTAATGAACAAGCAATGTAAGGAATTCCTACGAAATTCCATCTAACTATCAAAGTGACTTAAATTGGAATTTGTATGAATATTTGGGTTTAGTCACGCATTCTTGTACTCCTAAACATACTGGAATTTCCTTAAACGCATTCAAATCAATGTTGTTTACTTCCAAAGATTTTACTTAATGAACAAGCAATGTAGAGGAATTCCTACAAAACTCCATCTAACTATCAAAGTGACTGAAAACCGGAATTTGTATGAGTACCTTGGTTTGTCACGCATTCTTGTACTCTGGGTTTGTCACGCATTCTTGTACTCTTTAACATACTCGGAATCTCATTAAAGGCATTCAAATCAATGTTGTTCACATCAAAAGACTTTTCTTAATGAGTAAGCAATGTAAAGGAATTCCTAGAGAACCCTTTTAAACTATCAAAGTGCCTCGAAACCGTCAATTTGTATCGTATTTGGGTTGGTCACGCATTCTTGTACTCCTTAACATATTCGGAATCTTATTAAATGCATTCAAATCAATGTTGTTTATTTCAAAAGACTTAGCTTAATGAGTAAACAATGTAAAGGAATTCCTAGAAAACCCATCTAACTATCAAAGTGCCTTGAATTTGTGAATTTGTATGAGTATTTGGGTTTTTCACGCATTTTTGTACTCTTTAACATACTCGGAATCTCATTAAATGCATTCAAATTAATATTGTTTACTTCGAAAGACTTTGCTTAATGATTAAGCAGTGTAAAGGAATTCCTTCAAAACCCCGTTAAACTAGCAAAGTGACTTGAAACCCAGAATTTGTATGAGTATTTGGGTTTGTCAAGCATTCTTGTACCCTTTAACATACTCAGAATCTCATTAAACGTATTCAAATCAATGTTGTTCACTTCAAAAGACTTTGCTTAATGAGTAAGCAATGTAAAGGAATTTCTAAACTCTATTAAACTATGAAAGTTACTGGAACCCACGAATTTGTATGAGTATTTGGGTTAGTCACGCTTTCTTGTACTCTTTAACATACTCGGAATTTCCATAAACACATTCAAATCAAAGTCATTTACTTCTAAAGACTTTACTTAATGAAGCAATGTAGAGGAATTCCTAAAAAACTCCATCTAACTATCAAAGTGACTGAAAACCGGAATTTGTATGAGTATTTGGGTTTGTCACGCATTTTTTTATACTTTAACATACTCGGAATCTCATTAAACGCATTCAAATCAATGTTATTTACTTCGAAAGACTTTGCTTAATGATTAAGCAATGTAAAGGAATTCCTTCAAAACCCTTTTAAATTATCAAAGTAACTGGAAACCGTGAATTTGTATGAGTATTTGGGTTTGTCACGCATTCTTGTACTCTTTAACATACTGGTAATCTAGTTAAACGCATTCAAATAAATGTTGTTTAGTAGGAGTATTTGGGTTTGTCACGCATTCTTGTAGGAGTTACTTCAAAATTCTGTAAAACTATTAAAATAACTGGAAGCTGGGAATTTGTAGGAGTATTTGGGTTTGTCACGCATTCTTGTACTCCTTAACAATACTCAGAATCTCATTAAACGCATGCAAATCAATGTTGTTTACTTCGAAAGACTTTGCTTAATGATCTAGCAATGTAAAGGAATTCCTTCAAAATTCTGTAAAACTAACAAAGTAACTGGAAACCCAAATTTGTATGAGTATTTGGGTCTGTCACGCATTCTTGTACTCTTTAACATACTCGAAATCTGATTAAATGCATTCAAATCAATGTTGTTTAGTTCGAAAGACTTAGCTTAATGAGGAAGCAATATAACCAAAATTTGCATGAGTATTTGGGTTTGTCACACATTCTTGTACTATTTAACATATTCGGAATTTCATTAAACGAATTCAAATTAATGTTGTTTACTTCCAAAGACTTTACTTAATGAACAAGTAATGTAGAGAAATTCCTACGAAATTCCATCTAACTATCAAGGTGACTTAAAATTGGAATTTGTATGAATATTTGGTTTAGTCACGCATTCTTGTACTCCTAAACATACTCAGAATTTCCTTAAAGGCATTCAAATCAATGTTGTTTACTTCCAAAGACTTTACTTAATGAATAAGCAATGTAGAGGAATTCCTACAAAACTCCATCTAACTATCAAAGTGACTGAAAACCGGAATTTGTATGAGTATTTGGGTTTGTCACGTATTTTTGTACACTTTAACATACTCAAAATCTCATTAAATGCATTGAAATCAATGTTGTTTACTTCGAAAGACTTTACTTAATGATTAAGCAATGTAAAGGAATTCCTAAACTCTTTTAAACTATCAAAGTTAATAGAAACCGCGAATTTGTATGAGTATTTGGGTTAGTCACGCATTCTTGTACTCTTTAACATACTCGGAATTTCCGTAAACGCATTCAAATCATAGTTGTTTACTTCCAAAGACTTTACTTAATGAACAAGCAATGTAGAGGAATTCCTAAAAAACTCCATCTAACTATCAAAGTGACCGAAAACCGCGAATTTGTATGAGTATTTGGGTTAGTCACGCTTTCTTGTTCTCTTTAACATACTCAGAATTTCCATAAACGCATTCAAATCAAAGTTATTTACTTCCAAAGACTTTACTTAATGAACAAGCAATGTAGAGGAATTCCTAAAAAACTCCATCTGACTATCAAAGTGACCGAAAACCGGAATTTGTATGAGTATTTGGGTTTGTCACCATTTTTTTACACTTTAACATACTCGGAATCTCATTAAACGCATTCAAATCAATGTTGTAAACTTCGAAAGACTTTGCATAATGATTAAGCAATGTAAAGGAATTCTTAAACTCTGTAAACTATCAAAGTTACTGGAAACCGGAAATTTGTATGAGTATTTGGGTTAGTCACGCATTCATGTACTCTTTAACATACTCGGAATCTCATTAAACGCATTCAAATCAATGTTGTTTACTTCCAAAGATTTTACTTAATGAACAAGCAATGTAGAGGAATTCCTACAAACCTCCATCTAACTATCAAAGTGACTGAAACTGGAATTTGTATGAGTGTTTGGGTTTGTCACGCATTCTTGTACTCTTTAACATACTCAAAATCTGATTAAACGAATGCACATCAATGTTGTTTACTTTGAAAGACTTTGCAGAATGATTAAGCAATGTAAAGGAATTCCTTCAAAAACCTTGTTAAAACTATCAAAGTTACAGGAAACCACGAATTTGTATGAGTATATGGGTTTGTCACGCATTCTGGTACTCTTTAACATACTCGTAATCTCATTAAACGCATTCAAATTAATGTTGTTTACTTTGAAAGACTTTGCTTAATGATTAAGCAATGTAAAGGAATTCCTAAACTCTGTTCAACTATCAAAGTTACTGGAAACCGCGAATTTGTATGAGAATTTGGGTTTATCACGCATTCTTGTTTTTAACATACTCAAAATTTTATTAAACGCATGGAAATCAATGTTGTTTACTTCGAAAGGCTTTGCTTAATGATTAAGCAATGGAAACGAATCCTAAACTCTATTAAACTATCAAAGTTACTGAAACCACGAATTTGTATGAGTATTTGGGTTAGTCACGCTTTCTTGTACCCTTTAACATACTCGGAATTTCCATAAACGCATTCAAATCAAAGTTATTTACTTACAAAGATTTTACTTAATGAACAAGCAATGTAGGGGAATTCCTAAATAACTCCATCTAACTATCAAAGTGACTGAAAACCGGAATTTGTATGAGTATTTGGGTTAGTCACGCATTCTGTACTCTTTAACATACTCGGAATTCCATTAAATGCATTCAAATCAATGTTGTTACTTCCAAAGACTTTACTTAATGAACAAGCAATGTAGGAATTCCTAAAACTCCATCTAAGCTATCAAAGTAACTGAAACCGGAAATTTGTATGAGTATTTGGGTTTGTCACGCATTTTTGTACACTTTAACATACTCGAAATCTCATTAAATGCATTCAAATCAAATGTTGTTTACTTCGAAAGACTTTGCTTAATGATTAAGGAATGTAAGGAATTCCTCAAACTCTGTTAAACTATCAAATTACTGAAACCGCAAATTTGTATGAGTATTTGGGTTAGTCACGCATTCTTGTACTCTTTAACATACTCAATCTCATTAAACGTAATTCAATAAATGTTGTTTACTTCCAACGACTTTACTTAATGAACAGCAATGTAAGGAATTCCTACAAAACTCCATCTAACTATCAAATTGACTGAAACTGAATTTGTATGAGTATTGGGTTTGTCACGCATTCGTGTACTCTTTAACATACTCAAAATCTGATTAAACGATTGCACATCAATGTTGTTTACTTTGAAAGACTTTGCAGAATGATTAAGCAATGTAAAGGAATTCCTTCAAAACCTTGTTAAACTATCCAAGTTACAGGAAACCACGAATTTGTATGAGTATATGGGTTTGTCACGCATTCTGGTACTCTTTAACATACTCGAATCTCTTAAACGCATGGAAATCAATGTTGTTTACTTCGAAAGACTTTGCTTAATGATTAAGCAATGTAAAGGAATTCCTAAACTCTATTAAACTATCAAAGTTACTGGAACCCACGAATTTGTATGAGTATGTGGGTTAGTCACGCTTTCTTGTTCTCTTTAACATACTCGAATTTCCATAAACGCATTCAAATCAAAGTTATTTACTTCCAAAGACTTTACTTAATGAACAAGCAATGTAGAGGAATTCCTAAAAAACTCCATCTAACTATCAAAGTGACCGAAAACCGGAATTTGTATGAGTATTTGGGTTTGTCACCCATTTTTTTACAGTTTAACATACTCGGAATCTCATTAAACGCATTCAAATCAATGTTGTTTACTTCGAAAGACTTTGCATAATGATTAAGCAATGTAAAGGAATTCTTAAAACTCTGTAAACTATCAAAGTTACTGGAAACTGCAAATTTGTATGAGTATTTGGGTTAGTCACGCATTCCTGTACTCTTTAACATACTCGGAATCTCATTAAACACATTCAAATCAATGTTGTTTACTTCCAAAGACTTTACTTAATGAACAAGCAATGTAGAGGAATTCCTACAAAACTCCATCTAACTATCAAAGTGACTGAAACCGGAATTTGTATGAGTATTTGGGTTTGTCACGCATTCTTGTACTCTTTAACATACTCAAAATCTGATTAAACGCATGCAAATCAATGTTGTTTACTTTAAAAGACTTTGCTGAATGATCAAGCAATGTAAAGGAATTCCTTCAAAACCTTGTTAAATTATCAAAGTTACAGGAAACCACGAATTTGTATGGGTATTTGGGTTTGTCACGCATTCTTACTCTTTTAACATGCTCGTACTCTTTAAAAGCTTTGATTAATGATTAAGCAATGTAAAGGAATTCCTAAACTCTGGTAAACTATCCAAGTTACTTGAAACCGCGAATTTGTATGAGAATTTGGGTTTGTCACGCATTCTTTTACTCTTTAACGTACTCAAAATTTCATTAAACGCATGCAAATCAATGTTGTTTACTTCGAAAGACTTTGCTTAATGATTAAGCAATGTAAAGGAATTCCTAAACTCTGTTAAACTATCAAAGTTACTGGAAACCGCGAATTTGTATGAGTGTTTGGGTTAATCACTGACGAGCACGTCGTTGAGTGCTGCAAATTTGTCCCGACTCTCCTATCAGTATAGTATTGGCAAGCTGGGGTCGAATCCACAGGGAACGGTGAGAAATCTTCTTTTATCTACAAACTAAAGCTGGGGTTTTGAGTGAAAGTAATTAAAAGAAAAGAAACTGTTGCGCAAGGGGAACAGGCGCACAATCAGACAACAGTTACGGAAGATGTTAATAAAATCTAGAGATATGAGCTCGGTTCAGATTCTTCACTATGAATTTCTATGTCTATCATTGGTCACTAAAGATACATGATATAAAGTTCACGCCGGTTAAGGTCCTACACATACACTCCGGTCAAGGTCCGTATGATATTATTATTCAATTCTAGTCTAGTCAATCACGAATCTGGTCAAGGTAGCTATCGACTATTCTAGTGTTACTCCTATCATTCACAGTCACGTACATCTGATAGTTTAACGATAGACAACAGATTCTACAACTAAGTCTGCGGTGCAAGGCTTTGCTTAATTGTCTAACCTAATTATCTGAATATTGAACAACTAAAGTAAATAGCAAATCTGAATGATGCGTCTCTAGCTCGCGTCGGCAGCGCGCTCCGCTCTCTATTTGCGCAGATGATCTCTCTCTAAAATTGCCCCCTTGTGATTTCCATGAAGCTTGGTATTTATACTCTTGCCTCCTAGGGTTTCCACGAATTATTAGGCAAGAAAATCTGTAGGAAATCATCTTTATCTCTAAAAATCAGCTTTGGGAATATCTTGATCTCCAAAAACCAAACTTAGAAATATTCTTTGCGCGTGATGACGTCATCGCTTCAGATATTTCGTTTATTGTTGACGTCATCGTTTTGCTCTGATGTGCGCGACCCACACTCGCGCACCACACTGCTCGCGCGCTAGTTGGCCTTTGGCTCTTTGTCACTTTGTTGTCTTTTAGTCCGAGATTCAGCCTTCTTGTTGCACTTTTGTTCTAACTCTTCTTTTAAACCTGAGATACAAAACTACACCAAAAGCGTAATCTGATACTAAAATCTGTTAGAATCTAAGCAGGGTGAAGGAATTAAGACAGCATACAAAAGTGCTCTATAAAATCCCCCACGCTTACTCTAGTTCGTCCCTGAACAATCCGGCTTCCTTACCTCTTGTGTAATGTACGAGTGATTATTGGACTTATTGCGCCACACGTCTGCGCCACCCTCACAACCTGCGCAATTGTGACTATACAACACAAAACTGATTTAAGTAACTAATTCAAACCTTGTGTTACCTCTTTTGTGGAATGCATACCAATTAGGATGATTGGGAGATAGTCCTGTTTAAGCACCGGTCACCGAATTCTTCTTGATTTGCAATTGTATGGTTAGGCGTGTTCGCTTTCTCTAATACGTGATTGATTCGCGTCCTTAGGGTTTCTGAGCTTTACGTCTTTGACGCTTCACTTTTTGTTCTCAGACAGTTTGATACACGTGTTTGCACAATTTTCTTCTTTTCACTGTCTCGGCCTTTTGAGCTTTAACTTTGAATTCAATACTTTCTGGTCCGGATATCATTCTTCCTTAGAACGGCTTCCAATCATGGCCTTCGGATAGCAGCTATGGAACCACACCCCGCTCTCGCTTCTGATCAGTCGCGCGCAAGTCAGGCCACGCGTTTGCACTCGCACGCCCCTTCCTGAGCAAATAACTTCAGCGAAGACGGTCTGTTTTCCCGTCTCGTCACGCCATTAGGGTTTCGCCTTCGCCATCTGCATGACTGAGCTTGCTCTTATCCTTTGACCGCGAAGTACCAACCTCCACGAATACTCATAACCATACAACCGCTCCTCAAGTTTGGTTCGGTTGGCTGCTTCTCTAAGGCGTTTCTATCAGCTCCACATCCCTCTTTATTCCACTCAAGATTTCACACAAAATTTGAAAAATTTAACAAAAAATCAGAATATGTCATATATGCACAAATTACGTAGACGCGCGAGTAATACATGTATGTTGCGCACGCCACTGTATCTCGAGCACAATTACCTCTTGAGATGCTACATTCAGTATATAAACTAAAAAAATGAAAAATTTAACTAACTACTCCTAAGATAGATGTACTACTACCCCCCACACTTAAACAAAAATGTGTCCTCGCGTTACGCACAAGTAGTAAAGAATGCAGTAGCAATGCATGCATACAACAGTTAGCACCGACTAAATCAATTGGTCAAACACCGCTTCGAATTTCCACACCACAAAAATAGATCAAAGCACCGATTAAAGTAAAACACCATTCAAAACATAATACCAAGTCAAAATACAAGTGTTTTAAAACAAACAGTTCAAATAATCAGCCACCGTTAAGTTTCCAACACCGATTACAAAACTTTTAAAAGGATGTTGAAAAGGGTCGGGAGAGTTCTTCAATTGGGTCTTCTCTCTGCAGCGCATACTCCTCAGGGATTGGGTCTCCAGCACTTCATCCTCTAGGCGGGGTCAAGTTCAGGTTGGCACCCTGTGGTGCCATGTACTCCATTACTCGCTGCGCGTTGAACACCCAGCGTTCATCAACCTGAAATTGTGGCTCTGGCGCGCCACTCCCTTGTGCGCTAGATTCAGCTCGCGCACACCCCGTCTGGCGCCTGCTCCTTCTAGGCGCCACAGGCTCTAGTGCGACAACCTCTAGCGCAAGCTTGGCATTCTCTAAACCGGGCCGATAGCTCCAATACGCGGTTCCATCCGCGCGAATCTTGATTCCCTTGTATAGACGCATCTTCTGGCGCGTCAGAAATTCAGCACGAACTATGGTGTGCTCTTCCAGCCAAGGCTCCATGTGCAGCGCAAGCAGGAAGTGTGTAATTAGGCCACCGCACAGGAGCGGAACCTTCATGCTCACAGCTTCCCAATAGCTGGTGAGCAGGCGCGTGTAGCGCACCTTCTTCCCGTAGTAGAGACCCTTGAGGATCCCCATGTCCATCAGTCCCGGGCGCTGTGATCCATTGTAGCGCCCGAGTATGGAATGAGATATGAGCCTCTGCAAATAGAACATCTTCGGGTCCAAGAGCTCAGTACCCAGACTCCTTCCTCCAGCATACAGCTTGTCGCCGTCCGTCCAATCCTCCCAGGCCTCCTGGTCGGTGTGCTCATCCACTTCTGCCCCGGCCATCCTTTCCAAACCCATAGCCGCACTGAACTGAGATGGCGCGGCCTCATAGTATACGCCCTTGTGGCAGTACCGAATCCTATTACTCAGTCCTTCATACAATGCTAGGAACTCGTACACGTCTTCCACATCAGTGTTCGAATAAAGTTCAATTAAGGATGCCCATCCGGTGGCGGCAAAGGCCGCATGTACTTCCTCATAAAGCCCCATCTCACGAAGGAAGTTCTCATCCACAAAAACTGTAGGTAACACCTCGCACCTTTTGTACATCCTATACTTGATCTCAAAATCCAATTTTTCTGACTAATCCACACAAATTGACATCGTAGGCAGTGAATAAAATACGAAACAAACTGAACTGGCACGCGTGTCCTGTCACGCGCGAGCACTATGCAGATCTAGATCTAAAAACTTCTACTGCAAAATTGAACCATCAATACTCGTCAAAATTAACTAAAATTTTGATAGTAGAATACCTTCACAGAGATCAACGTGCTGGCAGAAAAACACGAAATTCTGGGTTGGGTGGCGGTGGCGGCGGCGGTGGAGGTTTTGAGTGTTTCGTGTTAGAGAGATAAGTTGAAAATGAAATGTAACACAAAATGAATCCCATATCACATATTTATAGTGTCAAAGCCATATGCATGCATGGCCCAAAACTACTTGGGCCCAAAACTAAAACTAAACCTAAAACTAAAACTAAGACTAAGCAAAACTAAACATACACACAACACGAAAATAAAAACTAAGTTAAGTTGTCGGGGTGCCTCCCGACGAGTGCTTTTTTTAGCGTCGTTAGCTCGACGCAAATAGCGCGTCCTACGGCGCTCGGACCTCCTCCCCCACACTTGAACTTTTGCCTAATTCTGTATCATCATTTTTTCTGCGAGGCAAAAATTTAAATGTGTCAGTATTAGTAGCATGAATATAATTAATATGATCGGAGGGAAGAGAAACACAAAAAATGATATTCTGCTCATTATTCGCATACGATGCGCCAGACTGTGTGCATGTGACCTCTCGCGCATCCTTAAGTCGCGCAGCTTTATTCTGTAGCACCATCCTGTGCATCTTCTCTGCATTCCTGTGCTGGTCCCATATATCATACTGTTCCTGACCACGTTTTCTGCTCCTCTTGTCTGGTGGCTTCGTCTTTGTGTTGTTCTGGCGCTCCATAGGTATCATCTTCTGGTTGGCGCGCATGGTCTCAGAGTGCGACGGTCTAGATGTAGTAGCTTTATCTCTGAACTTGACCTAGTTTTCTACTACTGGTTCTTCGGATAGTCTGATTCGGTTGATGACATCTAATCTGATTTTGCGCTTTTTATCCTGTAGGGTCACAATACCATTACCGACGTCGATGCAAGCTTGTGCGATTCTCATAAATGGTCGGCCGGCAACACGGTTTCTCTTGACTCAGTATTTGGCTTGTCCATGTCGACTACATAGTAATCTGCTAGAAATTAGAGTCCACCAACATGAGTCAAGACATCTTCAATCTTACCCTTTGCTTCGGTCCGTGAGTTGTCCGTAAGTAATAGACCGATCTCAGAAGGTTCTAACGGTCCCATTGATGATGCAGAGTACAAAGAATATGGCAGTAAGTTCACGGAGGCTCCAAAGTCAAGCATTCACTCGCTGGCGAAAGTATCTCCAATAGTGCATGGAATGGTGAAGGTTCCGGGATTAGCAAGCTTCTCTTGTAAGTCCGGAGCCAAACACAACTTCAAACTAGCCTGGAAATCATCCTGCATGATTTCCTCGTCTTGTTCTGATGCGACAGGAACTACTTGCGTGAAAACTGATGCCATAACTAAATCTGTACTCAGCTCTGCTGCGCCATTAGTAGCGCGTGTGTCAACTGGCGCACTAGTTTTGTCCAGTTGTGTGCGTCCATCTGAACCATGTTGACACTCCCCTTCGGGTTCTGAATGACCTGAGAGGGCAGATTGCCATCACTAGCCTTCAATTCATTTACTGCTGTGGTAATCTGAGTGAGCTGGTTTTCTTTCAGTTTAAACCTTTGTCATTCTGCTCTTCGTTCCTTCGCACTGTTTCAGCTAACTGTCCCACAATATCCTCTAATGATTTCTTTGGCTGCTGGTTATATAGCGCTGGCCCTTAAGCACGTTTGTGCGCCGGGTTGTAGAAAGCAGCAGGCGCATAAGGTCGCGCGCTGGTGGGACCATTAGGTTGCGCACGTCAGTCAACGTGCGGTCTCTGAAAATTCTGTTCGTTCTTCCAACTGAACCCGTTCTCAGCTTAACCGAATCTAGGCTGTCCTTGCCTAGCTTGTCCATTAGTCCACCCTCCTACAGCGTTAACATCTGCGTGTTCTTCAAAAAGGGAGGGGCATGCGTCTGTCTGATGGTCTGTGGTGTGACAAAATTCGCATGGTCTTGTATCAGCGCTCTGCTTCATCATCAATTTCTGCGTCATTTCCTTAAGCTCCTTGATTTCTCCTTTGACGTCTACTTGATGCAGTGATCTGGCTCGATTATTTTCTAGAGATACCTGATATCTAACTTGGTCCGCAGTATCCTCAATCAACTTCCATACATCCTCCGGGTACATATTCCTCACGGTGCCTCCTGTGCAAGCATTCAACAATCGGAGTTCCATCTCAGTAAGTCCATTTAGGAAGTTCTCTATCAGCACATGTTGCGGGAGTCCATGATTGTAGCAGTTCGCCTCAAGTTCCTGAACCGCTCGTAATATTCTGATAATGACTCTCCATGCAACTGCTTCGACGCGGCTAGCTCTCTTCTGAGTAGTGACACTTTAGCTGCAGGATAGAACTTGTCCAAGAACCGTTCCTGCAACTCGGGTCACGTCCTTATGATCCCGGTGCTAGCCCCATCAACCATTGTCTAGCCAAATCATATAATGAGAATGAGAAAGCTCTCAACTTCAGCAACTCTGGGTCCTCGTTCCCATTCCTCATGTTTTTGCAGATGGCCGCGAACTCTCTTACGTGCTTTACTGGGTTTCACTGGCCATACTATGAAACTTGGGTATGTAGTGAACTAGCTGAGTCCGTAGATTCGAAGTGGCCATCCGGGGGTAGCACGATGCACCAAGGTTGGTTAACAGCTTGAGGAGCAGACATCTCTCTAATGGCGCGTCGCGCCACATGGTGCCTTGTTGCGTTATGCTGTTAACCGAAAAAAACGAAAAAAAATCTAAACTCCTCCTAAGATAGATGTACTACTACCCCCCCACACTTAAACAAAAACGTGTCCTCACGTTATGCACAAGTAGTAAAGAAGGCAATAGTAATGAACGGGTTACCTCCCGGAAGTGCCGTGGTTTAACGTCGCTGGCTCGACAATACCTTGTCTGGTCAATGCCGTGGTATTTCTTCAATGTCCGATTGAGTTGACGCGCGGGTTCTGTGGCGCGATTCTTTGCGCGCGCGGTTTGTGGTGCGCGTGTCTGATGGTTCATGGACGGGTTCTCCTAACTCCCCTGGTGTTGAAAGGTCAAACTCTTGTACTGGTGGAATAGGCCCCGAAAGATACTGCTTAATTCGCTGACCGTTCACCTTAAAGCGGTGATGATCCTTCTCATCTTCGAGTTCGACGGCTCCGTATGCAAAGATTTTGTGATGGTGAAGGTCCGGTCCACCTCTCCGCAACTTTCCTGGCATGATCTTCAAACGGATGAGAATAACAAAACCTTATCACCAATGTTGAAAGAACGACGAAGAATAAACTTATCGTGATATATTTTGGTGCGCAATTTGTAGTCGCGCGTACTGTCATATGCGTCTGTGCGCAACTCTTCCAGCTCGTTTAAGTCCAACATTCTCTCTCATCTGCACTATCCAGATCCAAATTGCATGCGCGCAAAGCCCAGTATGCCTTATGTTCTAATTCCACTGGAAGGTGGCATGCTTTTCCATAAACTAACCGGAATGGGGAGTGCCGATTGGGGTCTTGAAAGCTGTCCGATATGCCCAGAGTGCGTCATCCAGACGAAGGCTCCAATCTTTGCGCGTTGGCTTCACCATCTTTTCGAGTATGCGCTTGATTTCTCTGTTGGAGATTTCAGCTTGGCCGTTTGTTTGTGGATGGTAAGCCGTGGAAGTTCTATGTTGGACCCCATAGTGTTTGAGTACCTGTGCCACCAACCTGTTACAAAAATGTGTTCCTTGGTCACTGATCAGTGCCTTGGGTACACCATAACGGCAGAAAACGTTAGTGCGCAAGAAATCAGTAACAGTTTTGGCATCATCTTTTCGTGTAGCCTTGGCCTCAACCCATTTAGATACATAGTCTACAGCTACAAGAATGTATTCAAATCCGAATGAAGGAGGGAAGGGACCCATGAAGTCAATCCCCCATAAATCGAACACCTCATCTACCATGATAGGCATCTGAGGCATCTCGTTGCGCGCCGATATGTTACCTGCGCGCTGACATCTATCGCAACTCTTGCAGTGCGCGTATGAGTCTCTGAACACAGTGTGGCCAATAAAAACCAGAATCTAATATTTTCCTACTAGTTCGTTTAGGACCAAAGTGGCCTCCACATGCATGTTCATGACAAAAGGCTATAACTGACTCTATTTCATGATCTGGAATACAACGTCTCAGTATTTGATCTGGACCTATTCTAAATAAGTACGGATCATCCCATAGGTATAGTCTAGCATCATGTTTCAATCGGAGCTGTTGCGGTTTGTTAAAAGTAGGTGGGAACTTACCAGTGACCAGGTAGTTCACAATGTGCGCATACCACGGTACCTTACCCTGTAACGTCATTATGTGCTCGTCTGGGAATGTCTCCTTAATGATCCCCTGATCCTCCTCTCTGATTATTCGACTAAGGTGATCTGCTACTGTGTTATCCGAGCCCTTTTTGTCTTTGATTTCAATGTCGAATTCCTGCAAAAGCAACAACCAACGCATGAGTCTCGGCTTAGTTTCTTTCTTGGACATTAAATACCTTAGTGCGGCGTGATCCGTGAATATGATGACTTTGGCCCCTAATATGTATGCACGGAATTTCTCTAGGGCAAACACAATGGCTAGTAACTCTTTTCAGTTGTAGTGTAGTTCCGCTGCGCTGGGTCCAGTGTGCGCGAGGCATAGTAGATGGCGTGTGGTTTCTTATCCTTGCGCTGACCAAGTACTGCGCCAACAGCATAGTCGCTCGCGTCACACATCAACTCGAATGGTAGGTTCCAATCTGGCGCCTGTAGTACTGGCGCGCTAGTCAGTGCGCGCTTCAGTGCGTCAAACGCTGCGCGACAGGCATCTGTAAAGTCAAACACTACATCCTTTTGCAGGAGGTTAGACAATGGTGTTATTTTAGAAAATCTTGAATGAAACGTCTGTAAATCCAGCGTGCCCTAAAAAAGATTTGATTTCTCTAACATTAGTGGGGTACGGCAAGCTAGCAATAAGATCAATTTTTGCTTTGTCTACCTTTAACCCTTCTCTAGAGACAATATGGCCTAGCACTACTCCATGCGTGACCATAAAGTGACACTTTTCATAATTCAAGACTAGGTTTTAGATATGCAACGTTTCAAGACTTTATCTAAATTTTCCAGCATCATCAAACGTGTTCCCATGTACAGTAAAGTCGTCCATAAACACCTCAATGCATGAACCCAACATGTCCGAAAATATGCTCATTACTAACCTTTGGAACGTACCTGGCGCGTTGCATAATCCAAAAGACATGCGCCGGAAAGCAAACGTACCGAAAGGACATGTGAACGTTGTCTTTTCTTGGTCTTCCGCAGCTATGGGAATCTGATTATATCCTGAAAATCCGTCCAAGAAACAGTAATGTGGCTTACCTGCCAATCGGTCAAGCATCTGATCTATAAACGGCAGAGGGAAGTGATCCTTGCGCGTCACTGCGTTCAGCTTCCGGTAGTCTATGCACATGCGCCAACCGGTCTGTATTCTCTTGGGCACTAGTTCTCCTGCTGCGTTCTCCTCTACGGTGATTCCACCTTTCTTCGGGACAACATGTATCGGACTTACCCACTTACTATCAGAGATGGGATAAATGATTCCAGCGTCAGCAGCTTAATGATCTCTTTCTGTACCACCTCCATCATAATAGGGTTAAGTCTTCGTTGGGCATCCCTGCACGGTTTAGCTCCATCTTCTAACAGAATTCGATGCATGCATACGTCTGGACTGATTCCGCGCAAGTCATCCAATGTCCATCCAATTGCGCGCCTGTTGTTGCGCAAGACTTCTACTAGACGCGCTTCTTGCGCAGGTTCCATCTGATTCTTTATAATCACCGGCTTAGTCTCATTATCGTCCAAAAACACATACTTCAGATGCTCTGGGAGTTGCTTCAGTACGACTTTTTGGTTCCTGTATGTTACGAGAGACAGTCGTAGCAGAAACACATAATTCAGTACTAGAATAAGATACCTCAGTCTTCAGCTTGGTGTTCCCTTCTTCTTCGTGCGCGTCTGCTAGTGCCAGTTGTCTGGCGCCTGCTCCTCTTCCACCGCTTCATCGATAATATCCAGTGCGTTTATTGTAGAATCATCAGGTGGAAACTGCATGCCTTGAATATATTGAAGTGTATGACCTCACCATCAACTTCCATTGAAAGCGTTCCTTTCCATACGTCGATTCTTGTTCGTGCGGTCATCAAAAAGGGTCGGCCAAGCAATACTTGAGCAGTGTCGGCAGAGACGTTTCCTTCCATCTCTAACACATAAAAATCTGCTGGAAACACCAATTCTCCTACCCTTACTAGTACATCTTCAACCATGCCCACTGGTTGTTTGCATGACCGATCCGCTAGTTGGATTGTAACCCTGCGGGCTTAAGTGGTCCAATGCGGAGAGATGTGTATAAAGAATGGGGTAGAACATTTATAGATGCCCCTAAGTCTATCATGCAATTATCTACTACAGAATTACCTATGGTACATGGTATAGTGAACGTACCTGGATCTCGGCATTTAGGTGGTACCTTGTGTTGCACGATTGCAGAGGCGTTTGCGTTCAGCTGCACTTGCTCTCTCTTCCTCCCTTTCTTCTTTGTTGTGCATATCCTTGAGAAATTTCGCATACCTAGGGATTTGTTTCAGTGCATCTATAAGTGGAATGTTGATTTCCACTTGCTGAACAAGTCATATAGCTCTGATCTAGCTCGGTTTTCTTAGGCTTATTGCTCTGGGTAGGGAAAGGAAGTGGTACGTTGCTGCTAGATGGCCTCTGTCCTGCAACTGGTGCGCTTGACTCTGGTGCTAGTCCTGCGTCGTGCGTGCGTTTTCTTGCGCGAGTGGTCTCTGGCGCACCTGATGTTTCCTTCCTGATCTAAGTATACTGCGTTGACACCATTCTGCATTCTGGCTTTGCTGCTTTCCTGTTGTTGAGATTCAGTCACGGTTTCAGAGATTTGTGTTAACTGATTTTCAATCAGAGTAAAACGCTTCTCGTTCTGCTCCTGGTTTTTGCTTACTGTTTCGGCCAACTGACTAACAATTTCTTCTAATGACTTCTTGGGTGGTTGAGTATTCTGCGTTTGCCCTTCAGTGCGTCTGTGTGGTGGGTTGTAGGAAGTCACTGGCGCGTAAGGTCGCGCGCCAGTGGTGCATTCGATTGCGCGCGCCAGTCAGCGCGCGGTCTTTGGAAATTCTGTCATTCTTCCAACTAAACCCGTTCTCGGCTAATCCAAATCTAGGCTGTCCTTGCCTAGCCTGACCATTATTCCATCCTCCTACTGCATTAACATCTGCGTGTTCTTCGAATAGGGGCATGCGTCTGTCAGATGGTCTGTGGCGTGACAGAATTCGCAGGGTCTTGTATCGGCGCTCTGTTTCATCATCATTTCTGCATCATATCCTTTAATTCCTTAATCTCTCCAGTGACATCCACTTGATGCAGAGATCTAGCACGGTTGTTTTCAAAGGAAACCTGATATCTAACTTGATCGGCCGTGTCCTCTATTAACTTCCAAACATCCTCCGGGTACATGTTCCTCACATTGCCTCCTGCGCAAGCATTCAGCAACCTGAGTTCCATCTCAGTTAATCCATTGAGGAAGTTCTCTATCAGCACATGTTGCGGGAGTCCATGATTGTAGCAGTTCGCTTCAAGTTCCCTGAACCGCTCATAGTACTCGGACAATGACTCTCCGTGCAACTGCTTTGGCGCGGCTAGCTCTCTTCTGAGTAGTGATACCTTGGCTGCAGGGTAGAACTTATCCAAGAACCGTTCTGCAACTCGGGCCACGTCCTTATCGATCCCGGTGCTAGCCCCATCAACCATTGTCGAGCTGAATCACAAAGTGAGAATGGGAAAGCTCTTAACTTCAGCAACTCTGGGTCCTCGTTCCCATTCCTCATATTCTCACAGATAGCCGCGAACTCTCGTACGTGCTTAACTGGGTTTTCACTGGCCATACCATGGCATTGGTATGTAGTGAACAAGCTGAGTCCGCAGCTCAAAGTGTCCATCTGGAGGTAGCACGATGCACCATGGTTTAAGCTTGAGGAGCAGACATCTCCTTGATGGTGCGTCGCGCCACAGGTTGAGCAGGTACGCGCGCGACAGGTGGCGCGCGTACATCCATGTTGTTCAGCTGATTGTCGTTTCTGGTAGTTCAACGTCCATTCTGAACTCTAAATCTCTGCGTACTTCTCTTCTGATTGCCTCGAGTTCAGCTGGTGTAGGCGAGCAAAGATGTTTCGGCGTTGCGCACTGGCGCGTCTGGAGTTCTCTTCTTCTGCCGATTACACTGTTCTCACCAAAATCTTCCATGCAAAACAAAAACAACAGCTAAATTAAACGTAACTAATTTTTTGGATTTTTATATAAGAAAAAAAGTAAATAACAAAGAAAAGAAAAAGAAAAAAAGAAAACTTCTCTAGCCGTCCCCGGCAACGGCGCCAAAATTTGACGAGCACGTCGTTGAGTGCTGCAAATTTGTCTCTCCTACTAGTATAGTATTGGCAAGCTGGGGTCGAATCCACAGGGAACGGTGGAAGTCTCTTTTCAACTACAAACTAAAATTGGGGTTGTGAGTGAAAACAAGAAAAGAAAGAAAACTGTGCGCAAGTACAATGGCGCACACACAGACAGCAAGTATAAAAGATGTAAATAAAGATGCAAGAGATGAGCTCGGTTCAGATTCTTCACTATGAATTCTATGTTTATCCTCGGTCACTAAAGATACATGATTGTTCACGTAGATTAAGGTCCTGTCACAGCTTAATAACCTACACATACATTCCGGTCAAGTCCGTATGATATTATTACTCAATCTAGTCTAGTCAATAACGAATCCGGTCAAGGTAGCTACTGCCTATTCTAGTGTTACTCCTATCATTCACAGTCACGTACTTCTGATAGTTTAACTATAGATAATAGATTCTACAACTAAGTCTGCGGTGCAAGGCTTCGCTTAATTGTCTAACCTAATTATCATGCAATTGAGTTCGGAATAATAATACTAAACTTATCATGCAAATTAAGAACAAGACCTCAAAACATATATTCATAGATTCAAATCCAAACCGAGTTCAGTGAGTTTAGCTACTCATACTGAATGAATACATCTCAAGAATAATTATGAACAACTAAAATAACAAGACAAATCTGAGTGGTGCGTCGTCAGGCTCGCGTGACAGCTCGCGCGCACGGCTCGCCGAATTCTCTCTTCTCTACAAATCGCGCCGCTGTGATTTCCATGAAGCTTTGTATTTATAGTCCTTGCCTTCTAGGGTTTCCACGAATATTTAGGCAAGAATATCTGTAGGAAATCATCTTTATCTCTAAAAATCAGCTTAGGAAATATTATCTCCAAAAACCGAACTTAGAAATATTCTTTGCGCGTGATGACGTCATCGCTCCGAATATTTCGCTGTCTGCTGACGTCACCATTTTGCTGTCTATTGCGCGACCCTTACTCGCGCGCCATAGTGCTCGCGCGCTAGTGGTCTTTTGTCCTTTGTTGTAACCTTGTTGCCTTTTGTTCCGAATTTCAGCCTTCTTGTTGCGTTTTTGTTCTAACTCTTCTAATCAGCCTGTAATACAAAACTACACCAAAAGCGTAATCTTATACTAAAATGTGTTAGAATATAAGCAGTGTAACGGACTTAAAGTAGCGTACAAAAGCACTCTATCAGTAATTAATTCAAACTTTGTTTTACCCCTCTTGTGGAATGCATACCGATTTGGATGATTGGGAGATAGTCCTTTTTAAGCACCGGTCACCGAATTCTTCTTGACTCGCAATTGTTTGGTTATTCGTGTTTGCTTTCTCTGATACATGATTGATTCGCGTCTTTAGGGTTTCTCAGCTTTACGTCTTTGACGCTTCACTAACTTGTTTTCTCAGACTGTTTGATAAACACTTTGTTTGCACAATTTCTTCTTTTCATTATTTCGGCCTTTTGAGCTTTAACTTTGAATTGAATACTTTCCGGTCCGGATCTTAATCCTTCCCTAGAACGGTTTCCAATCATGGCCTTCGGATAGCAGCTATGCAACCACGCCCCGCTCTCGCTTCTGACCAGTCGCGCGCAAGTCAGGCCTCGTATTTGCAACCGCGCGCCCCTTCCCGAGCAACTAACTTCAGCGAAGACGGTCTATTTTCTCATCTCGTCACGCCATTAGGATTTCGCCTTCGGCATCTGCGTGACTTAGCTTGCTCTTTTATCCTTTGACCGCGAAGTACCAACCTCCACGAGTGCGCACACAGGTCGCGCACGCCAATGTTTCTCGCGCACAATTACCTTTTGAGATGTTATATGTCAGCTAGTCTTAACTAAAAAAACGAAAAAATTTAAACTAAACTACTCCTAAGATAGATGTACTACTACCCCCCACACTTAAACAAAAACGTGTCCGCACGTTATGCAGCAGTAGTAAAAAAAGGCGGCAGCATGCATGCATATTAATAAAACGGGTTACCTCCTGGAAGTGCCATTGTTTAACGTCGTTGGCTCGACAGTACCTCGTCTTCTTATTGTTCATGCGGCCCATTACTGCCACCCTTCGTAGATGCGCTAGTTGTTGCGCGCGACCGTTCGCGTGGGCCAGTAGGTTATGCAGTAGACAATTCTTACTCATCTGGTACCATTAAATCAAACTCTTGCGCGGGTGGTATGGGACCAGAGAGGTAATGCTTGAGTTGTTGTCCATTGACCTAGAAGCGGTGATCGTTTTCTCCTTCTATCTCTAATACCCCGTGCGCGAAAACTTAGTGACAATGTATGGGCCGGTCCATCTGCTACACAATTTTCCTGGTATTATCTTCAAACGAGATGAGAATAATAACACCTTATCACCAAAATTGAAAAAACGGCGTAATATGAACTTATCGTGATATAGTTTTGTGCACAATTTATAGTTGCGCGTGCTGTCATATGCGTCAGCGCGCAGCTCGTTTAGCTCGTTTAAATCCAACATCCTTTCTCGCCCTACACTATCCAGATCCAAATTGCATGTACGCAATGCCCAGTAGGCCTTGTGCTCTAATTCCACCGGAAGATGACATGTTTATCCATAGACCAACCGAAATAGAGAAGTACTATCAACCAAGTTTCATCACGTGCCGGAGAAAGCAATTCAACGCGGAAAAATTCATGATTACCTTGAGCTGGAAAATGAGGCTAGGAGTCTAAAGAAGAGACAATTTTCTATCAATTCAACTGAAAGCATAAAATTCAAAGGTAACTTGTATTATTCGAGTTTCTTGATTGAACACTTTGTGGTAGTATGCTTGCATGATTTGATAAGTTAATTGGAGTGAATATCCTGATTAAATTCGATTTTTATCATTGTCACTGTGTCGACTGAATGTTAAAATATCTAGAACGTGTTCTTGTTCGGGACGAACAAGAATAAGTGTGGGGTGGTTTGATGGAGCGTATTTATACGATCCATTTCATCGCAAATTCCCATCACTTGATCATATTTTCATGTATTATTTTACTTTTTGTGAATGATTTATGTTATAGGTGTATCAAGAACATTTTGACAATTTGACGCAATTACAAGTCAACAAAAGCAAGAGGATCTGATTTTTTATCATTCCGCGGAGGCTACTGGATTATTGAGCGCGGAGGGTATTGAATTATGGATATCTTCATGGTCCGCGGATGAAAATAGTCAGGGTCCGCGTATGGTCATACGCGGAGGCTTCTGCATTTTACCGCGGAGGCTTGCATTTCCCTAAAATATTCAGCCTCCGCGGATGGAAATCCTTCAGGGTCCGCAGTTCCAGATTTAGCAAATTGCATTTATCACCAACTTTGGAAATGAGGAAGGATTAAATACGAGGCTCATGGGAATGTGACGAGATAATTGGACATTTATGATGAAAATGCAGTATAAAAGGAGGGGACAACAAGCTACCAAGAGACAATTCATTCTAGCAAAATCCACCTTACATTACACTCATTTTCTACACCATTTTGGAGATCTCTTGCAAGGTTGAAGATTCTGGATTTTTGGAGACAAAGTCAGCTCAATCTAAGGCCGTAGTGACAGCGGAGAAGGATAAAAGAAGACTCATCTTCATCACCAAAATTTGTGAAACAATTCTTACTTCAAACTCATTTATTTTTATTGTGTTTTGCCATGGATATTATGTGTAACTAAACTCACCAATTTGGGGAGTTGTTTGTTAACATGTCTTGATGATTATCACACATGATTATTCTTATGTGAATTTTATTATAATTCTTTGTGCAAATAACATGCTTGTATGTTAGTTTAGAGTAGCCTAGCGGTGAACTATATTAACATGTCTTGTGTGATGCTTGTTTGATTATTTTCTAGTCAAGCCTAGCGGTGTAGCTAGTTTATAATTTATTCATGCTATTGTCATCTTCTTGAGAACTTAGCGGTTAATAGAAGATAAGGATTTTTTTAGAATTATTTACATATTATCTTAGCGGATGTATGTTTGTTGTGTCTCTAGCGGGAACAACTATATAAAATTCATATGATTGTTATATGTGTGGTAATTATTTTTGTTGCAAACAACTCCCTGAATTGATTGTTGACATATATATTTTATTCATATTTTATTTGTTGAAGCATAAAAAACAATTCTTTGAAACCCCCCTTTTTATATTTTTAGAATAATTATACTCTAGAATTAAATTGCTCTCTTTTGGGTTCGACCCTACTTGCCGCTTGCTAGCTTGTAGGATATTATAAATTTAAGTTTGACGCACTCAACGACGTGCTCGTCAAATTTTGGCGCCGTTGCCGGGGAGAGCATAATCTAGGATAGAGTATTTTTTTATTGTTTGTATTTTATTTTATTATATTTTGTGATTATTTTCTGTATTTTTACTACTTTTCAAGATGTCTAATGCAGGAGATATGAACGAAATTAATGGCTCGATCAATAATCAAGGAGAAAACAATTTGCCACAAGTAGTACCGCCTTATTTTGAGGAGCCCGAACAAGAATTTAATAGAAGGCGTAGAGCAGCGGCACGTTTAAGAGCCGCTATGCAAGGAAATAATGATGGACATGGGCAAAATGTTGGAGATAATGCTGCTCAACCACAATATGTTGCACCTAGGGCTCCAACCATGAAGGAGCTTTCCACACCGGTGATTCGAGATCAACCATGGTGTATTAATTCCAATCCCGAGGAAGATAATTTTGAGATTAAATTGGGAGTTGTTCACCATCTCCCAAAATTTGGAGGATTACCGGGAGAAGTTGCTATGCGGCACCTACAAAAATTTACGGGGGTTTGTCAAACTCTTAGACCATACGCCGCATCGGAGGAAAGGTTCAAACTAAAATTGTTTCCTTTAAGTTTAACTGACCTTGCGGAAAATTGGTTTTTGTCTTTGCCTTCAGGGAGTATTCAAACTTGGGATCAAATGCAAAAGAAATTTTTGGATAAATACTACCCTCCCGCAAGAGCTAACAAAGTACGAAGAGAGTTGTCTACTATTCGACAAGGTCCAACCGAGTCGACATATGACTACATGGAGAGGTTCAACACTTTGGAGCAAAGTTGTTGCAATTTGGGTGTACCGGAAACAATGCTAGTGGAATATTTACTTGATGGATTGAGACCACTTGAGAGGATGTTATTGGATGCCGCAGCGGGCGGAACGGTTTTAAACTTAACACCTACGGAGGTGCGTGAATTAATTGCCGAAACCGCGGAGAGTGCGCGTTTTAGAGAAGAAAATGGTAGAAGGGATGACACCTCACGGTTGAAGAATGTGTCACATGTGGATTCTAACAATAGTCAATTGGCCAATGAAATGAAAGAGCTTAAGGAGATGATGAAGAAAATGATGGGTGGCCAAACAAGTGGAGCAAAGCAATGTGAGTTTTGTGGAGCAATTAATCACAAAACGGATGAGTGTCCCACACTACATGAGGATGAGTCGCTCGAGGTGAATGCGCTAGGAGGATATCAAAATTTCAACAATAGACAAGCACCGAGACAATTTGGACTAGCAGCAAATGGTTATAGCTGGAAAAATGAAGGAGGATTTCAGAACAACCAAGGACAAAATCAGCAGAATACATATCGTCCTCCTTTTCAACAACAAGAAAGGTTTAACCCAAATGGAAATTATCCCCAAAGAAAGACCTACAACCAAGGAAGCTCAAGTAAACCATTGGAAGATGTGGTGAAAGACGTGATGAAAGATATGATGAAGGATGTGACAGCAAATCAAATGAGAACTGATAGCGCAATCCAAGAGCTAACAAAAACAATGTCACAAGTAGTCTCTACCATAACCGAGCTCAAAAGTGATCGAGGAAAGCTACCATCACAATCAATTCCCAATCCTAAAAGTAACATAAGTGCCATGACATTGAGGAGTGGAAGAAATGTAGAAAACAAGCAAGAAAATGATAATTTGAAAAGCTGTCCAGAAGGATCCGCGGGCTGAGGAATTATCAGGCGCGGAGGCTGAAGAATATTGGAAAATGATGTACCGTCCGCGGATAAAAATGGCTCAACGTCCGCGGGTAAAGCTGAGGTAAATCTGAATTTTCCGATTTCTAATCCTCTTCCATTTCCAATGCAGATGAAAAAGTCTAAGAAGAGCTTAGCAATGGATAAGGAACTTTTGGAATTATTTAGCAAGGTGGAAATCACCATTCCATTACTTGACGCGGTAAAGCAAATACCGAAGTATGCGAAGTTTCTTAAAGACTTATGCACGAACCGAAAGAAACCGAGCCATGAGCACGTAAGCTTGAGGAAGAATATCTCAGCAATTCTACAATGCAAGGTAGCACAAAAACGCAAGGACCCAGGTACATTTAATATATCATGTATCATTGGTAATGTTAGAATCGATAATTGCATGCTTGATTTAGGTGCTTCGATAAATGTATTGTCGTATTCTTTATTTCAAGCTTTAAGTATCGGTCCTTTGAGGCCTACTGACCTAACTATTCAGCTAGCGGATCGATCGTGCACTAAACCCGAAGGTATGCTAGTTGATGTGTTAGTGCGTGTAGGGAAGCTTGTGTTTCTTGCAGATTTTTATGTGATGAAAATGGAGGATGAGGGTGCTAAAGATACCTCGCGAGTGCTGCTAGGAAGACCATTCATGGCTACGGCAAAAACAAAAATTGATACATCTACGGGAGATCTTTCTATGGAGGTAGATGGGGAGGTGGTGCGCTTCAATATTTACAAGTCAATGCAATATCCACCGGACAACGCCGAGATACATGCTTTAGATATCATTGATGATGTGGTACTTGATTCGGATGTCGCCAATGGAAAAGATGCATTAGAGCTAATCATTCGGGAGGCAATACACAATGAAGAAGATTGCAAAAGCTTCATCCTTGATACTAGAGAAGTAGTACAATTGCTACGAGAAATGCCAAATATTTCTCCAAGGTATGAACCGTATTCACTTAATTCTATTAGTGCTACTAACTCGGTTTCATCTAGTGCGCAGATTTCTACGACCGAATTGAAGCCTTTACCGGATCATTTGAAGTACATCTACCTAGGAGAAGGTGAGACGCTACCGGTGATTATCAAGAAGGGACTTGAGACGCATCAAGAAGACAAATTAATGCATGTGCTTAAAGAAAATAGGACGGCAATTGGATGGACTTTAGCCGACATCAAGGGAATAAGTCCAACCGTTTGTATGCACCGGATTTTACTTGAGGAAGGAGCAAAACCCGTGAGACAACCTCAAAGGCGTTTGAACCCATTGATGATGGAGGTTGTTCAAAAAGAAGTGCAGAAATTATTGGACGCCGGAGTAATTTATCCTATCTCGGATAGCGAATGGGTAAGTCCTATACACGTCGTGCCAAAGAAAACGGGAATAACGGTGGAGACAAATGATAAGGGAGAGCTTGTACCAAAGCGAGTTCAAAATGGATGGAGAATGTGTATCGATTATAGGAAGCTAAACGCAGCAACACGCAAGGATCATTTCCCACTTCCATTCATCGACCAAATGCTAGATCGGATAGCGGGTAAGCCTTATTTTTGTTTTCTCGATGGATTTTCAGGTTATAACCAAATTCCCATAGCGCCGGAGGATCAAGAGAAGACAACATTCACATGCCCAGTAGGTACATTTGCGTTTCGACGCATGTCTTTTGGTTTATGCAATGCACCGGGTACGTTTCAACGCGTTGTTATGAGTATTTTTTCAGATTTATTGAATGATTGCGTTGAGGTATTTATGGATGATTTTACCGTCTACGGAAATGCTTTTGATGAGTGCTTGCATAATTTAGAAAAAGTTCTTAAGCGTTGCATTGATATGAATTTGGTCTTGAATTATGAAAAATGTCATTTCATGGTCACACATGGTGTTGTGTTAGGACATATTATTTCTGAAAAAGGTATCCAAGTAGATGGAGCAAAAATTGATTTAATTCGTGGATTACCTTACCCTATTGATGCACGCGGTATCAAGTCTTTCCTAGGACATGCAGGATTTTACCGTCGATTCATTAAGGATTTTTCGAAGATTGCATTACCACTAACCAATTTATTGCAAAAGGACATTCCATTTGTGTTTGATGAAAAATGCAAGGTTGCATTCGAAGAACTAAAAATGGCACTGGTTAGTGCACCCATTATTCAAGCACCGGATTGGACGCAACATTTTGAAATAATGTGTGATGCTAGTGACTATGCTATTGGAGCGGTGCTTGGACAAAAGAAGGACAAGAAGCCGGTGGTGATACAATATGCCTCAAAAACATTGGATGTTGCACAAAGAAATTATTCCACCACCGAGAAGGAGCTCTTAGCCATTATTTTTGAAGAAAAATTCCGTTCTTATTTACTTGGAGCTAAAGTGATTATTTTTTCTGATCATGCAGCAATTAGGTACTTGATGTCCAAGAAAGAGTCAAAACCGAGGCTTATAAGATGGATTTTACTACTACAAGAGTTTGACGTGGAAATCAAGGACAAGAAGGGAATTGAAAATACGGTGGCGGATCATTTAAGTAGAATAATCACGAAGGATGATGGCTTGACTATTAGAGAAACTTTTCCCGATGAACATCTTTTTGCCATACACGCAAGAACACCATGGTATGCTAACTTAGTTAACTACTTGGTGGGAGGTAAGTTTCCTACTTATTTTTCTAGTGCACAAAAGATGAAACTCAAGCATGATTCTAGATATTTTATTTGGGATGATCCTTATTTGTGGAAATTGGTGCGGATCAAATTGTTAGGAGATGTGTGCCGGAAAATGAAATTCCATCTATTTTATCTTTTTGTCATGAGCATGCTTGTGGTGGACATTTTGGTCCAAGGAGAACCGCTAGAAAAATTCTTGATAGTGGTTTCTTTTGGCCTCATTTATTTAGAGATGCGTATGATCATTGCAAAAAATGTGATAGATGCCAAAGGGTGGGAAATATTAGTGCTAGAAATGAAATGCCTCAAATGCCTATTATTGTTGATGAAGTGTTTGATATATGGGGTATTGATTTTATGGGTCCATTTCCAAGTTCATTCGGTTATCAATACATCTTGGTGGCGGTAGACTATGTTTCCAAATGGGTGGAAGCAAAGGCTACTAAAACCGATGATGGGAAAACCGTGGTGAACTTTTTTGCGTACTAACATTTTTTGTAGGTACGGAGTGCCTAAGGCGGTAATTAGCGATCAAGGGACACATTTTTGTAATAGATCGGTTGCATCAATATTCAAGCAATACGGAGTTCATCACCGAGTTTCTACGGCATACCATCCTCAAACAAATGGACAAGCGGAGGTGTCTAATAGAGAGATCAAATCAATTCTAGAAAAAATGGTTAAACCGTCGAGAAAGGATTGGTCTATTAGGTTGGACGAAGCATTATGGGCATATAGGACCGCATATAAGACACCGATTGGCACATCACCCTTTCGACTAGTGTATGGAAAGGCTTGTCACCTACCGGTTGAAGTGGAACACAAAGCTTATTGGGCAATCAAAAAATGCAACTTTGATTTGGATGGAGCGGGGATGGAGAGAAAGCTACAACTTAATGAGCTAGAGGAGTTGCGCTTAGAAGCTTATGAGAGCCAATTGGACTACAAGGCGCGGACAAAGTTTTATCACGATAAATTCATCATGAGACGTTCATTTGAAGTTGGGCAAAAGGTACTTCTATTTTCTTCGCGATTGAAGTTGATGCCCGGAAAGTTACGTTCACGTTGGACGGGTCCTTATACGGTGACAAGAGTGTTCAATAATGGAGCTATAGAGATTAAAAAAGCTAATACCGAGGAAAGATTTGTGGTGAATGGACATAGACTAAAGAATTATCAAGATGGAGGTGAGAAGCTTGAGGAAGAAGTACCGTTGGACGAACCAATCATCACCAACTAAAGAGGTACCGTCGAGCCAACGACGTAAAACAAGTGCGCTCACCGGGAGGCAGCCCGATTTTAGTTAGAATTTATTTTTAGTTGTTTATTTTAATTAGTTTATGGGATATTTGATAACGGTACTCTTTTAGTGCACTGTTTACATGATTTCAGCAAACCCTCAGCGATTAAAATTCATTCACCCTCTGTGGAAAGCTACTGTGGAGCTGAATTTCGATCCCGATGGCCGATGAAGGCGTGTTGAGAGCTCGACATGGGGCGAAGCAATGCAATATCACCTGAGTGCATGCCTAAGCCGTATGGTGTCACTAGGGGAGTACTATCTTCTATCACATTTAACACATGTATTTATTTTATTTTATTTTGAGTCTTGCATGTTTCTCTCATCTTAATGCCTAGAATTGTACCGTGGGGACACGGTTCGGTTCAAGTGTGGGGTGGGAAAGTTAGTTGTCGTGTCAGCACGTTTCTTTTATTCGCATGCATTTAGTTTATTTTGAGCACGTTTAATTTTCACATGAGTTGTCGTAAGAATTTTGTTGCATGATGTGATGTGATGAATGTTGGATTTATGATTGATGTTCACCTTCATGATATTTTGATCTTCATGTTTGCATATCTGCTAAAATGTTGTGATGCAATGACTCGATATATACTTTTTGTCTTTGAGTTGAAATGTTTTTCAGAATTTGAGTTGATAGAAAACGTCTTAGAGGGACTTGGCACTCGTTCGATGGTTCAAAGGAAAAATCTTTACTACGCGTTGAATTTGTGGAGGTCGGCACGCTTGGTAAAAAAAAAAAAGATTTTTATTACAATTCTAACAAATACCGAGGGTTAGGAAGGTAAGTTCCCCCTTGAAAGTATTTGTTGGAAAGTAATATATATAAAAAAAAAAAAAAAAAAGGTATATCAACCAAGTTTCATCACGTGCCGGAGAAAGCAATTCAACGCGGAAAAATTCATGATTACCTTGAGCTGGAAAATGAGGCTAGGAGTCTAAAGAAAAGACAATCTTCTATCAATTCAACTGAAAGCATAAAATTCAAAGGTAACTTGTATTATTCGAGTTTCTTGATTGAACACTTTGTGGTAGTATGCTTGCATGATTTGATAAGTTAATTGGAGTGAACATCCTGATTAAATTCAATTTTTATCATTGTCACTGTGTCGACTGAGTGTTAAAATATCTAGAACTTGTTCTTGTTCGGGACGAACAAGAATAAGTGTGGGGTGGTTTGATGGAGCGTATTTATACGATCCATTTCATCGCAAATTCCCATCACTTGACTACATATTTTCATATATTATTTTACTTTTTGTGAATGATTTATGTTATAGGTGTATCAAGAACATTTTGACAATTTGTCGCAATTACAAGTCAACAAAAGCAAGAGGATCTGATTTTTTATCATTCCGCGGAGGCTACTGGATTATTGAGCGCGGAGGGTATTGAATTATGGATAAAGTCTTTATGGTCCGCGGATGAAAATAGCTCAGGGTCCGCGTATGGTCACATACGCGGAGGCTTCTGCATTTTTACCGCGGAGGCTTCTGCATTTCCCTAAAATAGTTCAGGTCCGCGGATGGAAATCCTTCAGGGTCCGCGGCAGTTCCAGATTTAGCAAATTGCATTTATCACCAACTTTGGAAATGAGGAAGGATTAAATACGAGGCTCATGGGAATGTGACGAGATAATTGGACATTTATGATGAAAATGCAGTATAAAAGGAGGTGACAACAAGCCAAGGAAAAAATTCATTCTAGCAAAAAATCCACCTTACATTACACTCATTTTCTACACCATTTTGGAGATCTCTTGCAAGGTTGAAGATTCTGGATTTTTGGAGACAAAGTCAGCTCAATCTAAGGCCGTAGTGACAGCGGAGAAGGATAAAAGAAGACTCATCTTCATCACCAAAATTTGTGAAACAATTCTTACTTCAAACTCATTTATTTTTATTGTGTTTTGCCATGGATATTATGTGTAACTAAACTCACCAATTTGGGGAGTTGTTTGTTAACATGTCTTGATGATTATCACACATGATTATTCTTATGTGAATTTTATTATAATTCTTTGTGCAAATAACATGCTTGTATGTTAGTTTAGAGTAGCCTAGCGGTGAACTATATTAACATGTCTTGTGTGATGCTTGTTTGATTATTTTCTAGTCAAGCCTAGCGGTGTAGCTAGTTTATAATTTATTCATGCTATTGTCATCTTCTTGAGAACTTAGCGGTTAATAGAAGATAAGGATTTTCTATAGAATTATTTACATATTATCTTAGCGGATGTATGTTTGTTGTGTCTCTAGCGGGAACAACTATATAAAATTCATATGATTGTTATATGTGTGGTAATTATTTTGTGTTGCAAACAACTCCCTGAATTGATTGTTGACATATATATTTTTATTCATATTTTATTTGTTGAAGCATAAAAAACAATTCTTTGAAACCCCCCCTTTTTATATTTTTAGAATAATTATACTCTGACTTAAATTGCTCTCTTTTGGGTTCGACCCTACTTGCCGCTTGCTAGCTTGTAGGATTTATTATAAATTTAAGTTTGACGCACTCAACGACGTGCTCGTCAAATTTTGGCGCCGTTGCCGGGGAGAGCATAATCTAGGATAGAGTATTTTTTTATTGTTTGTATTTTATTTTATTATATTTTGTGATTATTTTCTGTATTTTTACTACTTTTCAAGATGTCTAATGCAGGAGATATGAACGAAATTAATGGCTCGATCAATAATCAAGGAGAAAACAATTTGCCACAAGTAGTACCGCCTTATTTTGAGGAGCCCGAACAAGAATTTAATAGAAGGCGTAGAGCAGCGGCACGTTTAAGAGCCGCTATGCAAGGAAATAATGATGGACATGGGCAAAATGTTGGAGATAATGCTGCTCAACCACAATATGTTGCACCTAGGGCTCCAACCATGAAGGAGCTTTCCACACCGGTGATTCGAGATCAACCATGGTGTATTAATTCCAATCCCGAGGAAGATAATTTTGAGATTAAATTGGGAGTTGTTCACCATCTCCCAAAATTTGGAGGATTACCGGGAGAAGTTGCTATGCGGCACCTACAAAAATTTACGGGGGTTTGTCAAACTCTTAGACCATACGCCGCATCGGAGGAAAGGTTCAAACTAAAATTGTTTCCTTTAAGTTTAACTGACCTTGCGGAAAATTGGTTTTTGTCTTTGCCTTCAGGGAGTATTCAAACTTGGGATCAAATGCAAAAGAAATTTTTGGATAAATACTACCCTCCCGCAAGAGCTAACAAAGTACGAAGAGAGTTGTCTACTATTCGACAAGGTCCAACCGAGTCGACATATGACTACATGGAGAGGTTCAACACTTTGGAGCAAAGTTGTTGCAATTTGGGTGTACCGGAAACAATGCTAGTGGAATATTTACTTGATGGATTGAGACCACTTGAGAGGATGTTATTGGATGCCGCAGCGGGCGGAACGGTTTTAAACTTGACACCTACGGAGGTGCGTGAATTAATTGCCGAAACCGCGGAGAGTGCGCGTTTTAGAGAAGAAAATGGTAGAAGGGATGACACCTCACGGTTGAAGAATGTGTCACATGTGGATTCTAACAATAGTCAATTGGCCAATGAAATGAAAGAGCTTAAGGAGATGATGAAGAAAATGATGGGTGGCCAAACAAGTGGAAAGCAATGTGAGTTTTGTGGAGCAATTAATCACAAAACGGATGAGTGTCCCACACTACATGAGGATGAGTCGCTCGAGGTGAATGCGCTAGGAGGATATCAAAATTTCAACAATAGACAAGCACCGAGACAATTTGGACTAGCAGCAAATGGTTATAGCTGGAAAAATGAAGGAGGATTTCAGAACAACCAAGGACAAAATCAGCAGAATACATATCGTCCTCCTTTTCAACAACAAGAAAGGTTTAACCCAAATGGAAATTATCCCCAAAGAAAGACCTACAACCAAGGAAGCTCAAGTAAACCATTGGAAGATGTGGTGAAAGACGTGAACGCGATGAAAGATATGATGAAGGATGTGACAGCAAATCAAATGAGAACTGATAGCGCAATCCAAGAGCTAACAAAAACAATGTCACAAGTAGTCTCTACCATAACCGAGCTCAAAAGTGATCGAGGAAAGCTACCATCACAATCAATTCCCAATCCTAAAAGTAACATAAGTGCCATGACATTGAGGAGTGGAAGAAATGTAGAAAACAAGCAAGAAAATGATAATTTGAAAAGCTGTCCAGAAGGATCCGCGGTGGCTGAGGAATTATCAGGCGCGGAGGCTGAAGATATATTGGAAAATGATGTACCGTCCGCGGATAAAAATGGCTCAACGTCCGCGGGTAAAGCTGAGGTAAATCTGAATTTTCCGATTTCTAATCCTCTTCCATTTCCAATGCAGATGAAAAAGTCTAAGAAGAGCTTAGCAATGGATAAGGAACTTTTGGAATTATTTAGCAAGGTGGAAATCACCATTCCATTACTTGACGCGGTAAAGCAAATACCGAAGTATGCGAAGTTTCTTAAAGACTTATGCACGAACCGAAAGAAACCGAGCCATGAGCACGTAAGCTTGAGGAAGAATATCTCAGCAATTCTACAATGCAAGGTAGCACAAAAACGCAAGGACCCAGGTACATTTAATATATCATGTATCATTGGTAATGTTAGAATCGATAATTGCATGCTTGATTTAGGTGCTTCGATAAATGTATTGTCGTATTCTTTATTTCAAGCTTTAAGTATCGGTCCTTTGAGGCCTACTGACCTAACTATTCAGCTAGCGGATCGATCGTGCACTAAACCCGAAGGTATGCTAGTTGATGTGTTAGTGCGTGTAGGGAAGCTTGTGTTTCTTGCAGATTTTTATGTGATGAAAATGGAGGATGAGGGTGCTAAAGATACCTCGAGTGCTGCTAGGAAGACCATTCATGGCTACGGCAAAAACAAAAATTGATACATCTACGGGAGATCTTTCTATGGAGGTAGATGGGGAGGTGGTGCGCTTCAATATTTACAAGTCAATGCAATATCCACCGGACAACGCCGAGATACATGCTTTAGATATCATTGATGATGTGGTACTTGATTCGGATGTCGCCAATGGAAAAGATGCATTAGAGCTAATCATTCGGGAGGCAATACACAATGAAGAAGATTGCAAAAGCTTCATCCTTGATACTAGAGAAGTAGTACAATTGCTACGAGAAATGCCAAATATTTCTCCAAGGTATGAACCGTATTCACTTAATTCTATTAGTGCTACTAACTCGGTTTCATCTAGTGCGCAGATTTCTACGACCGAATTGAAGCCTTTACCGGATCATTTGAAGTACATCTACCTAGGAGAAGGTGAGACGCTACCGGTGATTATCAAGAAGGGACTTGAGACGCATCAAGAAGACAAATTAATGCATGTGCTTAAAGAAAATAGGACGGCAATTGGATGGACTTTAGCCGACATCAAGGGAATAAGTCCAACCGTTTGTATGCACCGGATTTTACTTGAGGAAGGAGCAAAACCCGTGAGACAACCTCAAAGGCGTTTGAACCCATTGATGATGGAGGTTGTTCAAAAAGAAGTGCAGAAATTATTGGACGCCGGAGTAATTTATCCTATCTCGGATAGCGAATGGGTAAGTCCTATACACGTCGTGCCAAAGAAAACGGGAATAACGGTGGAGACAAATGATAAGGGAGAGCTTGTACCAAAGCGAGTTCAAAATGGATGGAGAATGTGTATCGATTATAGGAAGCTAAACGCAGCAACACGCAAGGATCATTTCCCACTTCCATTCATCGACCAAATGCTAGATCGGATAGCGGGTAAGCCTTATTTTTGTTTTCTCGATGGATTTTCAGGTTATAACCAAATTCCCATAGCGCCGGAGGATCAAGAGAAGACAACATTCACATGCCCAGTAGGTACATTTGCGTTTCGACGCATGTCTTTTGGTTTATGCAATGCACCGGGTACGTTTCAACGCGTTGTTATGAGTATTTTTTCAGATTTATTGAATGATTGCGTTGAGGTATTTATGGATGATTTTACCGTCTACGGAAATGCTTTTGATGAGTGCTTGCATAATTTAGAAAAAGTTCTTAAGCGTTGCATTGATATGAATTTGGTCTTGAATTATGAAAAATGTCATTTCATGGTCACACATGGTGTTGTGTTAGGACATATTATTTCTGAAAAAGGTATCCAAGTAGATGGAGCAAAAATTGATTTAATTCGTGGATTACCTTACCCTATTGATGCACGCGGTATCAAGTCTTTCCTAGGACATGCAGGATTTTACCGTCGATTCATTAAGGATTTTTCGAAGATTGCATTACCACTAACCAATTTATTGCAAAAGGACATTCCATTTGTGTTTGATGAAAAATGCAAGGTTGCATTCGAAGAACTAAAAATGGCACTGGTTAGTGCACCCATTATTCAAGCACCGGATTGGACGCAACATTTTGAAATAATGTGTGATGCTAGTGACTATGCTATTGGAGCGGTGCTTGGACAAAAGAAGGACAAGAAGCCGGTGGTGATACAATATGCCTCAAAAACATTGGATGTTGCACAAAGAAATTATTCCACCACCGAGAAGGAGCTCTTAGCCATTATTTTTTCTTGAAAAATTCCGTTCTTATTTACTTGGAGCTAAAGTGATTATTTTTTCTGATCATGCAGCAATTAGGTACTTGATGTCCAAGAAAGAGTCAAAACCGAGGCTTATAAGATGGATTTTACTACTACAAGAGTTTGACGTGGAAATCAAGGACAAGAAGGGAATTGAAAATACGGTGGCGGATCATTTAAGTAGAATAATCACGAAGGATGATGGCTTGACTATTAGAGAAACTTTTCCCGATGAACATCTTTTTGCCATACACGCAAGAACACCATGGTATGCTAACTTAGTTAACTACTTGGTGGGAGGTAAGTTTCCTACTTATTTTTCTAGTGCACAAAAGATGAAACTCAAGCATGATTCTAGATATTTTATTTGGGATGATCCTTATTTGTGGAGAATTGGTGCGGATCAAATTGTTAGGAGATGTGTGCCGGAAAATGAAATTCCATCTATTTTATCTTTTTGTCATGAGCATGCTTGTGGTGGACATTTTGGTCCAAGGAGAACCGCTAGAAAAATTCTTGATAGTGGTTTCTTTTGGCCTCATTTATTTAGAGATGCGTATGATCATTGCAAAAAATGTGATAGATGCCAAAGGGTGGGAAATATTAGTGCTAGAAATGAAATGCCTCAAATGCCTATTATTGTTGATGAAGTGTTTGATATATGGGGTATTGATTTTATGGGTCCATTTCCAAGTTCATTCGGTTATCAATACATCTTGGTGGCGGTAGACTATGTTTCCAAATGGGTGGAAGCAAAGGCTACTAAAACCGATGATGGGAAACCCGTGGTGAACTTTTTGCGTACTAACATTTTTTGTAGGTACGGAGTGCCTAAGGCGGTAATTAGCGATCAAGGGACACATTTTGTAATAGATCGGTTGCATCAATATTCACATCAATACGGAGTCATCACCGAGTTTACGGCATACCATCCTCAACAAATGGACAAGCGGAGGTGTCTAATAGAGAATCAAATCAATTCTAGAAAAAATGTTGAAACCGTCGAGAAAATTGGTCTATTAGTTGGACGAAGCATTATGGGCACTATAGGACCGCATAAACAGACACGATTGCACATCACCCTTTCGACTAGTGTATGGAAAGGCTTGTCACCTACCGGTTGAAGTGGAACACAAAGCTTATTGGGCAATCAAAAACTGCAACTTTTTTGGATTGGACGGGGATGGAG